>CM052216.1:9055848-9141628 GCA_028454225.1 Lasioglossum leucozonium | reverse complement strand
CCATTTATTACAAAGTATATACAATAATAAAAAATATACAAAAAATACAAAAAAATATACAAAGTATATACAATTGCTCGGCCGCCGAGCAATGTAACCCGATACCGGATCGGGTATATCGGTGTGAGACTAGGAGACCACTACTAATCCAATGACAAAACTTCTTTATTTTTTATTATTTTTTTATGAAACTTTCACCAATATATTCGTGGCATTTTTCTAATGAAAATGATACCAAATATGATGTAATTTCGATTTGACCAATATATTTGTGGCATTTTTCTGATTAAAATGGCACCAAACACATGGTCATTTATAATACAAGTCGGTTCGCCCCTGCAAGACACACTCTCTTGACCGGGACAATTCGTCAAACTAAAATCGTAAATATCATCGGAATTATATAAAAAATCCCTATCCCTTTACGATAACTGTCTTTGGTCAGACCCGTAGTATAGACAGTTATGGATGAATTACTGCACTTTGCATTTCCAATATATTTTGTAACAAGATAAATAATATTACATAACAAAAATAAAAAATAACTCGAATGTACATGGTAAGCGTACATGGTGTTTATGTTAGATTTCGTTAGGTCCAAGCGATAGGAAAAAGTCCTCATCCACAAAGAGTTAAAACGAAAAACTATTTTTTTTAATTCTCTCGTAATGAAATTAGACCATTTGTAACGTATTATAAATTTATTTTGAGATAGAGTTCTCCCGCAATGCGAATAGTAAAGCACTACAAGGCGCGGGCCGATATATCGGCTCTGGCACTTCTCGCCAGTGCAGCAAGAGCCGATATATCGGCCTCCGGCACTAAAAGGGTTAAATATTACTGATATACAGTAGTGTGGTCCACATAAGTAGGGCCATAAAGGGTTAAAGTAGGTTTATAAAAATTGGATTTAAAAAAAGAAATCTTTTTCTTTAGCTTTATATTTACTTCGTTGAACGACACAACTCTGCTTGACACATTTTTCATATATTTATTAATAATAAAGGTATTTACAGAATTTACAAAAATATTTACAATAAACATGGTATAAAGTTTTCGGCGCTACGGTTCGATCAATTACAACAATATAATAGTTATTTTTATGAAATCTTCAAACGTTAACGATTCGGGTTTGAATCTGCTAACGTCCATTAGCCACATTTTGCTAAAAATTGTTTTTCTATTGGAGGAACAGAAAGTGGTGTTTCGTCCTAGACCCGCTAGAGGACTCATCAGTAAGGCTATCCAGCGGGCCCTGCCTTAGACACACAAGTGTCGAAAGACTTTTTGAAGAAAGTTATAAATATACTGATTGATGACATTTTCAGTAACTAGCAAGTAACTAGCGCCGAAAACTTTATACCATGTTTGTTAAACAATATACGATCGACAAAAACGTTAACCGATATTTACAATATTTACAAAGATACTTACAATTATTCACGTATACAATCATACTATATATTTATGTTCAAGAATTGTGTTTTAGAATCGAGAAGAAAAAGATGAATTTACTATCTTTATTATTTAATTAGGATCTTTATTAATTAATTTACGAACTTTATTATTTTAAAATATCCTTTTAGAAGGTCTTTTTTATGAAATGTATATTTAATCAAGTTTCAAAAATAAAAAAAATTTCAAGCTCGATGCGGCACGTTTTCCCGTTGTCCGATCGATCTAAAATTTTGCATAGATCATTTTTTTAACCACTGTCGCCATCCTAGGGGAGTCCCGAAAAAATTCGAAAATTTTTTTTCGCCAAGAGTAAATGAGATCCACTCTACCGATTACAGCTTTTTTTGTAACGTCGAATAAGACAACAGTATCGTCGTTTATCATCTTATTACGATAATTATTTCGATGGAGTGGATTTCGGATTTGGAATTTCGGGGAATTGGACGATGATTATCTCCTGAAATATTCGTTTCCCCTAAAAAATACTTAGAATATCGACAAAATGCACGCATTCGTGGGATCGGAAAGTCCAGAGATCCTATGTCCACCGACAGAAGATTTCAATAATAAATTTTGGTCGATTTGAAGAAGCACCTTTTCGTTTATAGCGCTCGTAAAAGGACGGACCGGGGCCGGTGAATAGTTTGAATTGCGGCGATCGTAGGAAACCAGTTCTTTTTTCTTCTCTAACGTTCCTCTGTATGATGCACTGTGTAACCAACGCAACGGGTCGGGAACCGGTATTTTATGGTTAGGATGCGGCGCATTAAATCGCTCGCGGGACGATTATTTGTTTCCCCTTAGCATTCCTGATTTATGTCCGTTCTCGCGCAAACGTAGCTCCGCGAAACGCCCATGCAACAGTTAGAAAATTTCCGCGAGTTTCGTCAAGTGAACTGTAATCATCCGATTGCGACAGTCGCAAAGAATACGAACTTTCAGAAGAACCCCAGATAACGCAAAGATGTCTGTTGTTGGACTTTCAAGATGTCTATGAACATCTTTCGAACGTCTTCTGAACGGCTTATGTTACAAACCTGTCTTAGAGACGTCCATTAGGCGTCTTTTGGACGTCTTCAAGACGTCTCGAACGTCTTTCGAACGTGTTCTGGAAGGCTTATAATACAAAACTGTGTTAAGTTCACATTAGACTTTGAAAAATTTTTCTTGCGATTGAAACTAACATAGATTTCAAGATTGAAGCTTCCTCTTTACAACGACACCTTAAAAATTGATGTACGATTTTTTTTCACTGTTTTATGCAATAAAAATGAGGAAAAAGTTCGGTCGTGTATAGCCCCCTTGGTGTAACTTCTACTAGCGTAAAGGTGACTGCACAGCTCTCATTCGAAGCTCGGAGAAACGGCTAAAAAAATTGTACAAGCGATTTCTAAAAATTGTGCAGATCGGTTGAAACTTTTGGACGAGGCCGACGCCATAGCTTGTCGGCCATTTCGCCGCGCGAATAATCTTCTCGGGGCACGGCCATACACATACATACATAAACGCGATCGAGCGAGCAGCGTATTGGTTAGTCGCCGAGGGGACTTCCTACGCCCGGACGACGGACGGACGTACGAACAGGGGGTAAACTGTCTCAATAAAAACGCGTGATTCATCGCGATCGAAGACCACGATGGCACAGCTCCGTGCCCCGCTAATAGAAGAAAACGAGCCGGCGCGTTGCGTCGCGTCGATGCATTGACTGCTTCGAGCAGATAAGATTACCGGCGCTGAGTACCGGTTCGGTTGCTCCGATAGCACCGGTCCCGGTGCGTATACGCGGTCGTCGTGCAGAGATTCAAAAGAACGAAAATGCAAGACGGAAAACCACGTTTCTGCTAGAAGGGCGTGGTGGAGGGGGAGAGGGGAGGGAGGTGAGAGGAGAGGAGAAAAAGGAACGGATCGAAACGAAGAAATTCGAAAAAACGAAATCGAGCGAACGAGCGATGGCCACGGCTCACCGAAGTGTCCGTGAACCTCGGGAAAGAGAGAATGATGATTTCAAGGATCGGTGGGGATGCTGTACCGCTATGTGGCAGTGTTACATCGTCGATTTCCCCCACTCCGCCCGACCACCGGGGCCTCCTGTCCCTCTCTCTTACATCATCGGGACCCCTCTCCCAACTCGCTCTCGCAACGGCCGGGGCCTCTCGCAGTCGGGGGCACAACGGTTACGTTTTACCGTTGCAAGCCGTTCGTTTGCTTGGCCGCCCGGTATTCGTATAACCCGCGCGTCCGGTACTCCTATTATATTGCACGCCCACATGCGTGATCCTTGTGCGCCCGCGCTCGCACACACACACGTTCGTGGAACCTTGATACGCAGATAGGGTTGCGGGGATGCAACCTCTTTTCTTCCTTTCTTCCCGGCTAGAAAGGGAACTCGAATTTCGGCTCGTTTCCGGTTCAAACATCGATCCCGGGCTAGGTGGGGTTCTCCGATTTTTCGCGACCTTGGAGCCCGTTCGAAAGGTCAACGTTTTGACGGCTCTTGCATAGATTGTACAGGCGGTTACGAAAGCCTTGAGTTTTATTTTTTTTCTTTTAACCACGGTACACTATATAAAACTGTATATGTAGATATTGTTTCTCGAATTTTTGGAGATTTTCAAGTTTTTTGAATCTATTGGCAAGATCCGAAAAGTCCGAGAGAAATTAAGAACAATGGTTTAAGCAGCATGTCATTACTGAATTTTTATTAATCCGGTGTCTTCGATACAAAACATTTTTTCTCGAATTTTTGAATATTTCCAATTTTTTTTAAACCTGTTCTCGCAAAATCTGAAAAATACACATCAATAATCACAATGGAATGCAACTGACATGATAATATATTATCATCGTTTATATTGTAGGGTGATGAATTCCATGCGTGTGAATGCCGCTTGACATAGTTATATTAGTGACGGTTACCACGCGATGATTTGTTTTAAACATTTATTGATTACGTGTTTCATTCATGTACGGAGTGTGAATCGGCAAAGACGTGTGTTTTTCAAAATCTCAGACGGAGATTCGGACGAAAATTTTGTTAATTGTATTGATTTTAAAGTTATAATTTGAATTAAACATTATTCTATTTTGCAAACGGTTCTAATCCTACATTTTTGGGGGTTTTGGAATTCATCACACTACAATATGCTACTCTGAAAACTTCGATATAGAATTCGGAATTTTTTAAAAATCGATTTAGCAACCAAAAATCCTGAAATAATTCACTGTAGTGTGTGTTATTAGGATGAATGTTCGTGAATTTGTTCGTAATTTTTTGTTGAGCAGAACAGAAGAAACAACTATAACTATCCGTGTGGTGGGGGTACCGAAGTGAAACTTGTCACAGAGGGTTTTCTTTGGGAACCCTATCCAATGGTCCAACCAAAAATCAATTTGGTTTGATTAGCCTTTAAATTACATAAGAATGTAGATAATCTAATCGAAACTAACTATACTGTATCTATGAAAAATGATGAAAACGGGTTTTTTTATTGGAGTTAGATAGCATTTATAAAAATTAAGATTTACATATACAGGGTGTTTAAAAACTGCTTCAACTCCGTGAAATGGACGGATCTTGAGGTCATTTGGAGCGACATTTTCCTTTTGCAAAATGCCCTCCGGGGCTTCGTTTAGGAGTTATTAACGAAAAACACGGACCAATCAGAGCGGGGCTACGATTGATCTCAGGAACCGCCCATTTCCAGGTGTTGAAGGAGTTTTGAGACACTCTGTATACATATGTTGAGTTGAAATGTTAAAGCGTGTTAAATCCAAAGTAGAATTTATTTCTTTCCATATTGGTGAAAATATTTATTAATAGACCTTTTGATGTCGGTGGCGATCTGTAAAAAATTATGAATATTCCCCTAAATAAATAGTCGGCTCGTGGATCCGAGAATTATTTAGAGTACCCTATTTGAAAATCTTACGAAAATACCATTCGTACCATTTTGAAACCACTGCGACCACAACCTAAATAAAATTTAATTATTTTAAGTACCTCTGAGATATTTCCAGAGATTTAATTGTCATTTCGTTGTTACTGCTTTTATTACGAATTCTTCTTTTATTCATAGAAGAATAATAGTCCTTTCAATTCTTCATTGTACATATCGGAAAATTAGAACTTTTGTGCATGTTCACTACGTATGGTCTTCAATATTGTTGGCTCTCTGAACTTTGGGCTCATTCCCTTGATGCATCAAGCCGTGCCGACTGCGAACTGCAACCGGTACTTTCATTCTACTGCACGCCCACGCGTGTATCATCGATCCTAAACGTGTGTAGCTACACAGGTACAGGAGTTTAATGGAGAACTCTAGGAGTCCGCGAGCTCTTAGCATATTATAATTAGATTACCAACAATTACGAGAGTGCGAAAGGAAACACTGTAAGTGCGAGAAATCTTGTTTCTCTTCACACTTTGTTTCCGTTCATTCAACGATTTCCTACAGACAGAGCTTCAATGTTTCACATTTTTTTTTGTCAAAAAATGCGCCGGCCAGTAATTTCGCGAACACCCTGTACGTAGATGAAGATCCGTGTATTACATTAAAATGTAAGAATATGAGTATATAAGAGAATAGTAAGTTACATGCGGCAAGCAAATTATTTCACAACGTGTAATCTGACTACATTATACACTGTAGCAGTGAATTATTATGTATAATCTTACCACATTATACATACACTGTAGCAGTGAAGTATACTATACTGTACGTATGACATCAGGCTACTATATGCTCGCTTACTACAGAGTTTCGTACGGCAAATTGATTTTCTAGAATTGCGTCAGACCAGCGAATCATTAGAAATTCGTCGAACGGAAAACGTGAAAGATATTAGTCACGGACACTCGGCGATTTTGAAATTACATAATCGACTTTGTTCTTGCAGCGTCACGGTCGTTTGGTCCTTGGGGTTTCGGGGGCCAGAGTCAAAAACCTCGTTTCACCGTGGACAGGCAGGCGTCTTGACCGCTATCGTGTGTTTATCATTCGTCGACTGAACGTAACCTCCAAGCATATACACAGTGACTCACATTAATATTAGGACATTCTTAAAAAAAAAACGATAACTTTTTTGACATTCGACCATAAGATTTGAACTTCTCTGAGCAGTTAGTTCTTAATACTACTTAGTACTTAGAGTTTAGTAGTTTAGTAGTACTTCTTAGAGCAATTAGTTCGCCACATGATGCGACAAGTAATTTTTGAGAAAAATTGCTATTGGTCGGAATTCTAGAGAAATTACTAACATTTATTGCATTTTATAACTTTTTTATGTGGATCTATATTGAAAATTTTAAAAATACGTTTTGAATCTGTGTCAATTACAGGCATTGAGAAAGTTTCATCAATTTTCATCAGAAAAAATGACAGAAAGATGTAAGAATCCTTAGATTCATTGCAGTTAGAGGAGTTATTCCATAAATCCAAAATAATTTATTTAATAAAATAACTATTGTATACTGACCGGACATGAAACACGAAATATAAATGTTCGAAAGCATGGCTAGAAACTTAACGTTCGTAATATTCAAATATAATCGAGATGAATAGATAATAACTGTAAGTTTCGTAATTACACAACAGACGTAATGGTTGTTCGCTTATTTAATATTATTCATTAGATGCTCCGTACAATACGGGAGGAGTGGGCTCGTGCATAATTAATTTACGTTTCTATATTTTTCAGGAAACTATATTTAAAATTAATTGTCTACACAGAAATAAATCACATAAATCTTACGAATTCTTTCATGTTTCATAGCAATTCGTAGCAACACACTAATAACTAGACTGCGGATCGTATGCAATATTTATAATATTCCTTGTTCCTTAAGACTTGGCGTTAAAAATGTTTTATAAAATTTAATAAATATCTTCGTGGAGAGAACAAATTTTTGTTCGTTTAGAAATGTGATATCTTGGCCCCTGTACATTTATACAGGCCCTGTACACTTACATGTCTGACCTTGTGCGACCCTAAAGGTCATTATGTCTGAATCATATACGTCCGAATCAGCGTCGTCAGATGATGCCCAAACGGGCGTCATGTACTCTCTTTCTTTTCCCCTTCCACTATCCGATTCTACCATCATTCGCACCATTCTATCCCCATCGCGCACGCGCAACGTGTCACATATTATTCTGGTCACCAGAGAGGGGGAACCTATATTCCCCTCGACTGCTACGATCTGGCGACACTAGTCCGAATTGAGATAAAATCGTCCCCACCATAGCGCCCATTGTCCCCCACCAGCATCCGCCGTTATCATGGAGGAAGGACGCGCTTCCCCACTCGCGAGGAGGCGAAGTGGGGGAGCACGAATTAATCCTTTTAGTGCCGGAGGCCGATATATCGGCTCTTGCTGCACTGGCGAGAAGTGCCAGAGCCGATATATCGGCCCGCGCCTTGTAGTGCTTTACTATTCGCATTGCGGGAGAACTCTATCTCAAAATAAATTTATAATACGTTACAAATGGTCTAATTTCATTACGAGAGAATTAAAAAAAATAGTTTTTCGTTTTAACTCTTTCTGGATGAGGACTTTTTCCTATCGCTTGGACCTAACGAAATCTAACATAAACACCATGTACGCTTACCATGTACCATCGAGTTATTTTTTATTTTTGTTATGTAATATTATTTATCTTGTTACAAAATATATTGGAAATGCAAAGTACAGTAATTCATCCATAACTGTCTGTACCACGGGTCTGACCAAAGACAGTTATCGTAAAGGGATAGGGATTTTTTAAATAATTCCAATGATATTTACGATTTTAGTTTGACGAATTGTCCCGGTCAAGAGAGTGTGTCTTGCAGGGGCGAACCGACTTGTATTATAAATGACCATGTGTTTGGTGCCATTTTAATCAGAAAAATGCCACAAATATATTGGTCAAATCGGAATTATATCATATTTGGTATCATTTTCATTAGAAAAATGCCACGAATATATTGGTGAAAGTTTCATAAAAAAATAATAAAAAATAAAGAAGTTTTGTCATTGGATTAGTAGTGGTCTCCTAGTCTCACACCGATATACCCGATCCGGTATCGGGTTACATTGCTCGGCGGTCGAGCAACTGTATATACTTTGTATATTTTTTTATATTTTTTGTATATTTTTTATTATTGTATATACTTTGTAATAAATGGTCTATATAAAATTATGATGAAAAGATGACTTTTTGTATGTGCAAATACGTTTTGTAAGAAAGAACTCAACTTTTACTTTCTTTATGATCTTTTATTCCTGTGTTATTTATATAATTTTCAATGAATATAGAAAAACTAGTGTCATTGTTTTATTCTCTATTTGGTCCTTAATATACTGGTTTTTGAATCATGTAAATATTGTTTCTTGTTTGGTTTTTATGAGCATTTTCCCAAACCCTAGTAAAACCGTGAAATTCGGCCGGTTATTCTCGCATAGGCACCTCTTTTTCGCTTGGCACTGAAAGGGTTAAGGGGAAAAAGTTACCAAAGGACGCGTGCATGACAGAGATGAAACGCGGCATGTGGCCGAGCCACGATGGAGAATAGCGTCATAGAAGGGGAAGGTAGAGTAGGTACGGAGTGGGGGAAGCGGGCGTTCGAGGGGCCCCTACCGTGCTCATCACTGGGCCCTTTGCACGAAAATTGGCCACGTAAGGATTGCTAAGCACTAAAGCTACCACGACCGGTTGAATGACCGGTTCTAGATTTTTTATTTTACAATTATTGAAATTATAAACATGCTTCCATAAGAAATTATTTGATAAATAGCTTTATTACAGTACATATTAAAATAACAACCGCGCAATGTGGTGCCTGTTACTTTAATAGCTCGGTACGTTTAGTGTTAACGATCCAAACTTGAAAATAATTTGAAGAATGGATTTTATTACCTAGAGATCGAGACGATGAGGAGGCAGACGATTCGACGATTAGAAAAATGTCCAACAATTGATCGCGTAATGCGGCGGCGGCGGCGACGACACGAGATTAGAATCCGGAATCAAAATGTTCTGTATACGGTACTGAAAACAATGAGGCGCCTGCTTAAGTGACTCCTACGACTATGTTCGATGACGCGTGTATACGCGACGTCGTTGACGTACAGTGATCCACACTAATATTCGGACGCTCTTAAGAAGACGATTTAGAACTTAATTTATTAATAAACACGCGGTGTTTGATAACATTTCGTGTACGTGCAGGAGGTGTTCTGGAAAAGGAGACGAAGAAACAACGGCGGTTGCGCAGTTATTTTTAGGAGGTCGCGTGGGTCGTGGAAGAAAGAGTGTCAGTCGGAATCATGTCCTTGGGAATACAATGCGGAAGATGTTATTTACAGGACAGAAGATAATTTTCTGTTGGCGGTTTAGGTAGGCGAGCAAGGTTTGTTCGGGCGACAAGAAGTCAGACCGGATTACGAACCGGAAGTTGGCCGCGAGAAGAAGCTGCGTCTTCGATACGAATTCAGTCCTTTCATCGGGGGTTCTTTGAACGATCCATGGACAAACTTGCGGGAACAACGGGCTGAAGCGAAATAGAAAAAAAGAAAAAGAAAGGAGCCGAAGACAACGGGGACAATAGGTTTCGTGGAATTTCATCGACACTTACGCAATTCGGTAGAGCTAGGAACGCAGAGAGAATAGGAAAGCAGCAATTACGTCGCGGCAGGAGGCCGTTCAACAACAGGAAGCGAACAGAACGAAGAATTTGACATGCTCGTCACGACAATCGAGGAGAGGATCGGCAAGGTGTTACCGTGGAGCAGGGATCGAGAGAAATCTGGAAACGGAAGATTGGAAAGAGCGAGCACGGATGAGGGAAGGGCGAGCACGAATCGAGGAGAAAAAGTTACCCCCTCTCTGCCGGCAGCAGTCACGTGACCGGGCGGAAGCGTGGGGGGAATCAGAGTTTCAGCCGATGGCACGCCGGTAGGTCATCGCTATGAGGTAAGTACGCGCGGCTCGAATCGATCGTATTTTTCCCTGAACGTTTCCGGTAATATCGTGGCCGAGATCAAAGATCGACGACCGACGACGCGACTGCTCGGTGATCCAGTCATTGTCCGACTCGAAAATTTCAAGGTGAAATCTTGAAAAACGCTCTCCGCGCTCGAACGAACGCCTCCGAGTCTGCGGTCGTTTAATCATAAACACTTTGTGCAAATTCTACCATTTTTACGTGGCGTTCTGCCAATGCACCGTTACGGTATGGATAAAAAGTTCCCGATCGATCCGCGAACTCGAGGCAGCAGAAGTGTACAACGACGAAACTATGAGAAGAGAATAAAAAGTATCGGAATTTTTTCATTCCACATACCTTATCGTTTAGATCATACAGTGTGTCCCAAAAATTGGTATTTCTAAATTGTACTTGAAACTTTTCTTTAAACTCCCTCGGGATATTCGAAGTAACTTTTCCCTTTGCGAAAATGTCCTCCGAGGATTCGTTAATTAGTTATTAATGGAAAAACACGGACCAATCAGAGCGCGGCTACCAGCGGACGGATTGTCGCTCGGCCAATACCAATGTTACGTTTATTGCCAGCGGGACCGCGTTGGATTCCCCCACTTCCCGGCGGTGGGTATTCTCACCGGTCACGTGACGTGTGAATAACCCGGCGATAGCAGAGAGAGGGTAGCTCTGTCCCCTCCAGGAGACTATTTTTACTGCGTCACGTACACCGGACGTCTTTTGCGGAACGTCTTTAACACAGTTTTGTAAGACAAGCCTTTCAAAAGACGTTCGTAGGACATTCAAGACGTTTTGGATGTCCAAAAATAGACGTATTAAAGACGACCAAAAGACATCTGATGGACGTCTTTAAGACATATCTACAGTTTTGTAAGAAAGCTTTTCGGAAGACGTTCGGAAGTCGTTCCTAGGATATTTAAGATGTCTTTAAGACATACAGTTCAGTAAAATAAGACGTTCAAGACGCGTTGAATGTCCAACAACAGACGTATTCGTGCTATCTGGGCCTGATCTGGCAACACTTCTATTGCTGATGAAATGTTTTGCTGAAAATCTTGATCGGAGAAAACGGAAAGATTTGGCTACCGGTGACCTTGAGACGCGGAGAAATGATTAAATTTAATTATAAATGAATATTGCTCGACGGGCGATTTTCGGAAGAGGTTGGAGATCTAACGGTGCCCGGTTTATTTTGAGACGCGATTCTGAATGGAGCGTGTTGACCCGACAACGACGGATGACGATGACCAGTCGGTTTTCTGATAGCTGACATCTTTGTTTCGCGCGACGCGACGTTACGGGGAAACTCGATCTGAGACAAAAAAAGAAAAAGAAACGAAAAAAGCGAACGCAGGTAGCGATTAATTACGCTACGGGGGGAGGGGCGGGGAGGGGGTGTCCGTGGACTCTATCGGCGCACGACCGTCGAAAATCGCTGAGCACACCGTTCTACAACTAAATACCTGTAGCTCTCCCACTTTACGAGTCAGGCTAGCCTTGGGTTCGGCGCCAAAGACCGGCCCGAGGTCAACGACCATCGGAATATTCACGTTCGGCCGGCAGGCAGTCAGGCTTGGCCTCAGCGATTCCTCCTCGCTCCTCGGATTGTTGCAAATCTACGGATTCGTTAAATATCCGTTCACGCGACTGCGCGGATTCTATTAAACCGCTTCTAACAATGAAACGCGGCTCGGGCTGCCGCGCCGCTCCGCTCCGCACCGCTCCGCGCCGGGCTGATATTAATGTGGTCTTCCGGGATATAGCGACTTCCGGGATATCGGTACACACTGCGAGGCTGCTGTCCGGATAGTCGAGATGCGTCTAGAAACGTGTTTTCATTAGTTGCACGGCCAACAACTATGTACTGCTAGTCTTCGGGAGCACTTTATTAAAAACGTCGTGCTCGAACATTTTGCAATCAGCCAGTTTTTTTTCTAATTGTGGAACAGTAATTTAATATTTAAAATATATTACTAGACAGCGGATTTTCACGCATTTATGGCTCCCGAAAATTTTCAAAAATTCCAGAACAGAAAATTCCACAGAATTTCATACGATTTTTAGTTATTTCAGATCTACATATGCTACTAAAACTGAAAGTAAGATTTTATTTGTTTTTAGTTTCTTAAAATTCACCTACAAAAATTGAAAAATGCATAGTCTATATATTAATCTTGGCAAAAATTGTTCGATCGGACAAACCATTGTGATTGTTCGTATTTGCGATGTGAACAATTTCTACACTAATGACAAAGACCATTCGTCAATGGCATTATATTTCAGCAAATTATGGCATCGTCAGAAGTATTAAAAAATGTCCTGATGCCTCGTCTTGCTATTTAAATTTGTTTGTAATTTTAAAGGTCTGGGTTAGGTTTATTAGTACAGTTTATTAGTATTAAATAAGAATTTTCTACTTGGATTGCAACAAACTGGAATGAAATAGGAATTTGTCTTAACATGTTCAATAGACTGAAAATAACATAACAGTATTTTGAAATTCTTCTAATGTTTTTACTGTTATAAATTACTCCTACTCTTGACTTGATCGTAAGCATATAATCACTCTTAGATTATAGTTATTTATTATACAAGTTATTCGTCTCAATTTTCAGCAGAATGTACGCCTTAATTTTTTAAAGAAACATAATTTTACATATAAAAAGATTATTGAATTTCCCTTATTTTTCAACATGGTATATAACAAAAATTAAGAATTCTCATGATATTTTTTCATAGCGATAAGTATACACGGGAGACTGGCCCCGTTCATTAAATCTCGAAAAGAAAGCAGGTTATTTCCATTGTTGCGGCAATCGATACGACGACATTATGCGTTTTCCGATGCCGTATTAATCGTTTGTAAAATCGATTCACGGGTACGCGCCGCGTACGCAAACACAATATTACGGGGGGGGGGGGGGGGGGGGGGGAACAAAAAGAAGGAGTAGGCGATGACCACGGTCTAAATAATAGCCCGCCTGGTTGCGGCCTGCGCGGATTAGAATCTGCGTGTCTCGTTCCATCTTTTTTTCGCAGTGCATGATTTTGATACCGCTAAGATTCTTCACGCGGCTAATTGGCATTATGCGAACAATTCATTAGAGGAGCGATGCACGCTCGGAATTGGTCGGGTAATCAGCGTGGCCTTCTTTAGAATCAGTTGGTTGTTTTGCCATAACTGTACTGTTAAGGCGTTGACTCGAAAAATTCATCGCGCACAGGCCTTTGAATTTTAATCCCGCCGCGAAATCATTAACTCCGCGCGAAGCTTAATTAACCGCCGCGCCACACCGCGCTCGGAATTGATAGTCCGGGAAACACGGGAACAACTGCGAAAACTGCCATTCAGAGAGGCCTAATCGAGAATCCTCGGTTAAGCTGTAACGAATAACACTTGTTCACCGATAAGAAACTATTCTTTGTGACCCTCTAATAAGCGACGGGCAGCCTCGAATGCTTCTGTAATTAAAATGCATAGAGAAACTGAAATAATAATATGTGCAAGCATTTTATGGAAGAACAATTATGACAGAGAAGGAACTGCCAACAATCTGCTGCTAATCTGCTACCAATCTGCCAACAATCCGCTACCAATCTGCTACCAATCTGTCGCGTGACATTGTGACACTCCACAATTTTATAGGAATATTGAATTCTAACCGGAAAATTGTCGATCTTTCGACTCCTGCATTTTCGTAGAATCAAAATAATCTTATTTTTACTTTTCATGAAGAATGTTTTTTAAAATCCTGAGATTATAAAAATATCAGAATGATTGACAATTTCGGTTACATTCTCATTGAATTGTATAAAATTCAGAAGTGGAATTTATTAAATTATTAAATAACAAGCACGTTCAGGTGTCCGAGCTGCTGCTTGATCAGTAGACTGCAGACTTTTATGCATTTATGGATTGTTAAAATTGTCAAAAAATGCTAGAATATAAAATTCCACAGAATTTAGTACGATTTTGATTTATGCTAGAACAGAGTTGGACACTATCGCAAATACAATATTTTAAAACTTATTTGAAATATTACTTGAAATAAAAAGTTATTTCACGAAAGTATTTCACAATTTCAAATAGATAGTATTTTCTATGGTAATTTCTTTAAACAATTACAAGTATTAATTTGGCACACATATGTATTATATGAATAATATTAATATTCATATCATAGATTGTTGTGTAAATCATGTATTATTAATACATAAATATACAATATTGCAAATTTATCCAAATTTTCAGGCATATTCTTTACAATATTATACCTAAAGAAATAAATTGGTTTAATAATTCCACATGAATGCATCTTCGCAATCTCAATATTCGCGAATTATTAAAATATTAAACCTACGTAAACCTATATAGTGTCAAAATACATTTAGAAAAAAATTTCAAATTGCATAAACATGCGCAGTCTGTTGACCGTGTCTGATCGGGATCGTAGTAACTAGCTACCGCGAACGATTCCCAAAATGGTGTCCACTGGTCCCGGATGACCGCGGGGGTCAAAGGGTGAAGCGGAGTCGCGCCGCGCCGCGCCGCGAAATTCGCGAACGGAGCCAGCCGCCGCGGCGGTACGATCGCCAGGTAGAAGGGAGGAATGCGAGAAGAGGGTGCCGTGTGCGAGGCGAATAACGGTGAACGGTGAATCCGAGTGACGAGCTCGTCGCGGAAGAAAGCTGTGCGCACCGTGAAGCAGCAGAGTCAGCCAGCCAGCCAGCCAGCATCGGAGCCCTGAACGGCTGGGATCGGTAAAAACCGGACAAAGGGGACGCGAACGAGCGAGCCAAAGAAGAAGAAGAAGAAGAAGAAGAAGAAGAAGAAGCGTGTAAAGAATAGCGAGAAGAAGACAGGGAGGCGAAAAAAAAGAGAACCGATCGTGGAGAAGGAAAAAGAATCGACAGAGGGACACACACACACGCGCACGTACGCAAACAGAGTGAGAGAGAGAGAGATATAACCCCGAACCGAGGAGAGACAAACAGAGACGACGATACCACTATGTAGAGAGGTTCCGCCGTCCACGAGAGACAGCCTGGAAGGGGTACACGGGAGAAGGTGGTGGAGGCGGAAGAGTAGACTTCGGCAGGCTGGAGGGGTGGGGGTTGGTGGTAGTGGTAAGGGTACGGAGGCACCGTGCAAGCACCTGTGGATCTCCGCGCGCCACGGTAGAGTCACTCACCGGCTACCACCACCGGACCACCGCCGAACCTTGGTTCACAGAGGACAACGTATTCGTCACTCGCCGAAATCGAAAGAACCACCGAGCAAAATCATTCGGATTCGCCAGGCGGGCAACCGGCGCGACAGGAAGAGGATCGGTCAGGCCCCCCCGAGTGCTGCCTTCGCGATCATCCGATCCAGGATATCCGCGTGCTGTGGACGTTTGCGCCGGGTTTCCGCGTTGATAACGGCGTCGCTCGCGTGTCCCGATAAGCGGACCGTTTCGCCACGCACCGGTGACACTAACCGTGCATCGTTCGGGGTCATAGTTCCGCGCGGATCGAGCAGTCACGCGGTCGCTCGGTTTTCGGTACCATTTTCGCCTGTGACCATTGGCCGGCTCCTCGTCCGTGGACCACTGCGGGAGGATCGAGGCCCCTTGACGTTCAGACTCTCGAGGTGTGGCTGATCAGAACCGAGGATTTTCGCTGATGTGCGAGTGTCAGGGTGCGCGGTTGATACAGTGTCGGAAACAGAGAAACAGCGTTTCGATATAGAAATTTTTTTGTTTACTGTGAGAGATCAGTGTAAAGTAAACCGGAAAATAAGAAAAAGAAATAGTATCAGTGTGATATCTCCCACGCTCCGGAAATCTCCCGTTTTTTTTTGGATATCAGGATATGTGATCTCGGACAAGATGCCCAGCACCATAAGAGGTGAGTCGAACGCCACAGTATAATAATTGTCCGTAGGTTCGAAAGAAATTAAAAGGAGTATAGCGTGCACGGGATCGATCTTCGCTCAGATCGAAACGCCGCTGGCGCGGGCAACAAATACGTTTGCACCGTGCCGCGTCAGGGTAACAGTACACGCGCGCGGTGCGGTGTTGTGTTGTGGCCACGATCGCAGGGTTACTCGAGGTCAGTAACACACTGACGCATAGATGGGAATTCGATCGTATACCTGTCCATTAACGAAACTTGCTCGTACGTCGTTAATTAGGCATGCGACTACGAACGATCATCGGCCATTGACAGATTTCGACGGGGGATATCGATGAATCGCTGGAACCATCGATGACAATGTCTCTCGGAAATTTTTTCAAAAGTTTCGTTTAGTCTTATAAACCAGTCAGTTTACATACCGCCGGCCGAGTTGTGGCTTTTGTCCACGTGTCGCTAAACTTACTGGCTGGACTTTGCGCGATAACAGGCCATGTGTTTCGGTCTACTCTACATTTTGTTTGGAAAAGTTTGCTCGTAAGGGTAGATTCGAAAAGTGCGTGTTTGAATTGTAGGAGGCAAAGTATTGACCTAGGAGGGGAAGTAAATACGTTTGCGGAAGGTGTACGCGGAGTTGCGATCGCGATAGCAGGGTCACTCGAGGTCAGTAACACACTGACAACGGACGCGGGTCGGTGTCGGCGGCGAGGCTCTTCTGGTTCTTCGAGTGCGTGTCCTTCTTTGCGCGTGCCTTCGTAATCATTGTCCGGCCCGTGGTCCTGACACCATTGTTATCGGTTCGATCCTCTAAGTCGACGACTTTACGACAACGGTCGTCACGGGACGACAATGGTGTCGGTCGTAAGCACAAGTCGTGTTTCCAATCCACGATGCGGTAGCACACGTTAGCCAGCGTACACCGCTGTACGAAGGAGAGCCAAGGGAAATTGGCGCGGAATTGATTAAAAATCAATTACCTAGCGATCGCGTCGAGAAGGACTCGTGAACTTCCGGCACGATTCAAAACAAATTGAAAAATTGAATCTTGCATCGTGTACCCGTTTGCACGAATTATATGAGCACGCGACCCGATCATCCTCGCATCACTTATTTTTCTTCGAGGGTCCTCTTCCCTGGGGCCAGGACGGGTGTAGCAACTGGCCCCTGGCAAACTTTTCATCGTGCAACCTGTTTGATAACTATACAGTTTAGGGTGATTTCGTACATCACCTGAACAGTTCAATTTTGGTTCCTTGAGTTAGGGTATCCTTTCGATCTTATTCACTTACTTTTCTTGACGCAGAGGATCCTCTTCGCTAGGGCCAGGACGGGTGTCGCAACTGGTCCTTGGCAAACTTTTCATAGTGCAACCTGTTTCATAACACCAAAAGCTGAACAGTTCAACTTTGATAGTCCGGGTCAGGTTATCCTTTCGATCTTATTCACTTACTTCTCTTGACGTAGAGGATCCTCTTCGCTAGGGCTAGGACGGGTGTCGCAACTGACCCCTGGCAAATTTTACATCACCGAAAGCTGATCGGTTGCATTCAAATGACCTAGGACTCCGTAAACATGTATAGTTTGACTACTGATCGATTCAATATTGGTACTGCAGGTTAGGGTATCATTTCGATAGAATATTTTATTTAGATCTGAAGGAGCGTGCATCTTGATGAGCTCAAGACCACTTTAGTGGAGACAACGCCGTAGCTACCTTGAGCCAAAACTGACTCCCCACTTGTTGACCCTCTTTAATAACAATTTTGCGTAGTCATTACAAGTCGCATTATACTTTGGGACTACCTTGCCCAGGACTCTCACGAGCTAGCTCTAACCTGAAACATTCAATCCTCGTATCCTGGTACTCCGCACGGCGAAATATGATTTTTCCAAAGTGCTAAAGATTTTCAGTCTTTGTTCCCATTGGTTGTCATCTCCGTTGTCCAGAGTTAATTACTAAAAAACGGGAAGGCCGAGAAAACTGTCTGGTTGGGTCTTTGGGAAAATGACGGGAAAGAGAGGCGCGCTCTCGAGGATGGTGGGGAGCAAACGCGATAGAAAGAGAAAGAGGAGCGCGGCGCTGCTTGGCGT
Source organism: Lasioglossum leucozonium (assembly GCA_028454225.1). Classification (NCBI taxonomy): domain Eukaryota; kingdom Metazoa; phylum Arthropoda; class Insecta; order Hymenoptera; family Halictidae; genus Lasioglossum; species Lasioglossum leucozonium. The sequence continues at coordinate 9,123,205 of CM052216.1, read as the reverse complement.
AACGATGGAAGGGGGAAAAGCAGGTAGGAAAGCGAGATACTCTTCCTGTGACAGGTGGCAGAGACCTTGGTAAACGTAAGAGCGTTCCGATCGATTACCTAACCGAACGACCACGGTGGATTTTGGTTTGCGAGGAGTCGGCGGTGGTGGTGGGACTCGGAGCCCCGACGCTCAGCGCCGTTTTCGAACTAAGCGTCGCGACGGACTCTTTCTCTCTCTTTCTCTCTCTCTCTCTCTCTCTCTCTCTCTCTCGCGCCACTTGGGACACGAACAAAAGCTAAGGTCGACGAACCCGGCGTACACGTACCGGGCCCAACACACGCGGCTGGTTCACGCACACCGGTCTCCTGCACGCCTCTACGTATGCACACGCACTCGTTTACTCTTGCTCTCTCTCTCTCTCTCTCTCTCTCTCTCTCTCTCTCTCTCTCTCTCTCTCTCTCTCTCTCTCTGTCTCTGTCTCTCTCTTTCTCACACACACGGGCCACCAGGTACTTTCGTGGTACCCGCGATGCCACGGCCGGTCAAGTCCGGATTCCGGTGACTAAAGTGCCTTCCTTCGCCCGCCGAGCCATTTACATAAGCGTGGACCTGACGTACCGCAGCGTTGCGCAGCGCTACGCCGCGCACTTGGCTGTTTGCACTCCAGAATGCAAACAGTATCTCTTCGAACGTATCCTCAAGACAATACAGATTCTGTTGCTTCGATTGCTTCGGACACCACTGTCCTCTGGTCTGGAATCTTCGGAAAATTCACTTTTCATTTCTGCAGCTCCTTCGAAGCCGTGGCTTCGATAGGGTTTGGTCAAATTTGTAAACGTAGTTGTTGACGATTTACATCATAAGGAAATATGAAAAGAAGGCCTTTATGAGCAAATTTTTTTTTTCAACAAAGTTGAGCGTATGCATTACGGCTCCGGTGATAGTGACCAGGAAAATTGAGCTAATGATGCAAATGGGTTAACCCTGTAAGTGTCGAGGTAGAAAAAATCGACTGACTTGCAAATGTTCTTAAAAACTAACTCCAGGTGACTGCTTGGAAAATAAAATACTTGGCACTTAACGGGTTAAAAAATACAGGCATTCCTTGCAAAAAAATTGTGGGTTTACCTATAGAAAACTGAAGGCGACCTTGATAACTTTGGGGGAGAAAAATGGAGATACCATACTGGTACAATCGTCTTCTCTTTGAACCGTGTTCTTTTAGCTAACAGCAGAATAATGTAAGTTGATTAAATTTTGTGGACCACCCTGTATACATGGTCACAGCGTTGCACGCATTTTTCGAGAAAATAATTGTACCCATAATTATGAAAGTGTACAATTGAAACACTAAATGAATTCCATATAATATTGATATGGTAAGCACTATTTAACGGTTCATTTTTGACAATATAAAATTACATCAAATTAATTTAGTTTAAAAATAATGTGATGTGAAATAATCGATAAACTCATTCTTTTAAAATTTTCACTTAGACCATTTTCATAATTGTGGGCTGAATTCTTCTTAATCAACTTGAAATTTTCAAGAAAGAAAAAGCTTAATAGATCAAAATACAGTCATTTTATGTTAGCTTTTACGTCGTAATTACATTGCAAAACGTTGGGATGTAATTGCAGAAAATTACTGTATAATTAATTAACATTTTGAGGGCCGGGAGATGAAATTAATTATCCAGATGTGTGGTAACATCATATTGAAACAACCTTATCGATATCAGAATTTATTTGCAATTCAAAATAACGTACTCACGAAGATTTTTGAAATAAAAATTTTTTGTAATAATCTGGTTTCGTCATGTTAAATGTCACGTCGGTGACATATGTGGGTAGCAATATTTACAAATTTACTGTGATATAAATATATTTAAACGAACTGAATTTTATCGGGATTTGTAGAATGTCAAAGGATGAAAGTAACATCTACCATGACTTTCAGTTTTTTACTATGATACATTTGAACGAATTGAATTTTACCAGGATTCGTAAAATCTAAAAGGATAATAGTCATCCACTACGATTATCGAATTTTCTACTGTATTTAAACGAATTGAATTTTACCAGGATTCGTAAAATCTAAAAGGATAATAGTCATCCACTACGATTTTCGAATTTTCTACTGTATTTAAACGAATTGAATTTTAGCAGGATTTGTAGAATGTAAAAGCATGTACGTAACATCCACGATGATTTTCAGCTTTGGTTTCGATTAATGTGAACTACTTTGATTTCATCGGGAAAGAATAAGGAAATGTAGTTTTCTGTAATGTTTGTTTGTTTGAACTGTGCTCGATCCAGGTTGCGAGTAATTGGAGATTTCTAGAAACGCAGGCAGCTACACGATGGAATCGTTGGTCCCGGCGATGGTGGGAGTTAATGTAGCACTGGAGTGAAGTCGTTAAGGCATGGGAATGCACTTGCACGTATTACCCCTTGTTATATTCACTTTACTGGCTCCCTCAGTATTTCATGCCTCACGTGGAATCTCTGTTACGTAGGATACGGGTTTATGAATCCTCGTAAGATGTTATGCAAGATACGTGAGTGCGCCTCCCGTGGCTCTTGACTTTGGTACCGTCAATGGTATTCACGTACGCTCTGTACACATGTCGATAGCCAAGCGGTTACCTCGAACGTGAACGAACTCATTTACGTGTAGACGGTGAGTTACACCGTCTTGCGGCACGGCACGGCACGCCGCGGCGGTGTTCCGCGCGTAGGTAGGTCGCACGGAATGCCGCAATCTAAATTCTGAATCCCATAAGAGTTCCGACATGGCCACTTTAACGTTTCAGCTCGCGTTCAGGATTCTACTTACGAGTACGCTCACTCTACTCGACCAGATGATAGCCGCACCGAGAGACTTCCATTGTTTTCTATTACAATATCTTAATCTGTTTTACAAGACAAACATAACCGCGTGCCAGACCACTGACGCGAGTAGAGATGGGAAAAACTGCTATTTCCGAATCACGAGCGATTCGATCACGTTCGTTCCAAATCGCGGTGATTTCACACAGTGATTCGTGAATTTTCGTGATCGCTTCTGATTGGTCGAGTGCATAGGGACGTAACTATTCTTGGTCACTCTATGTATATCACTTTATGTAGAAGTCTGTGTTCTCGGGACATTTTACATAACAATAAATAAAGAAGTTATATTAAGCTTAATCTAAATCTTAAATTACATCGTGCATATCAATTAATAAACCGATTTCTTGAATTTGTATTGTATATTATTGTTTTTAATCTCATTTTTTTTAAAAATAAATTTAAAATATTTATAATCTCTACAATCTTAGTATATTCGTCAGGTATGGTAGAGAAGGAGACATATTGATAAGTTTTATGCGATAGATCAAGCTCTCGATGTGGCTATCTCACACACCGATTCTAACTTTCTTATTCTCACTGATTCCTAGAGTGTAGTAAATGCTTTACAAAAACCTATGTTCAGCTCCCATTGTAATAAACTACTCATAGAAATTAAGAACAAATATCTTAAAATTTTTTCCAACAGTAATAATACAAATTTTGTTAAATTTTTTTGGATCCCAGCACGTATTGGCTTAACAGGAAATGAAAAGGCTGACTTATTAGCCAAGGAAGCTACAGAATCAGGATTCCTATCGAAAGTCAAAATACCGTTTACCGATTTCTTAAGCGATCTCAAATGTCGGATGAGAATGTCAACGAACGATACAATTAAGCACGAAGCCCTGCACAAAGGTGTACACTTCTTCCAGCACTTTTTTAGAGATGCAAGAATACCATGGTTTTCGGGTCTCCAATTGTCTAGGTATTTTATTACATTCGTCAATAGAAGCCGTTCGAACCATTACAATTTAAATGCTTCCCTGGCGAGAGTACACTTTATTTCGGATGCTTCCTGTGAATGCGGAGCAGAGGCTCAGAACCTTAACCATGTTATTTGGCAATGTCCAGAATATGATTCGGAGCGAGGGCATTTAATCGAACTGCTCCTCGATCGTAAATATTACCCTCCCTATAGTATTAATTTCTTCCTAAGCGTGCGAGACATTGCAGCGTTAATTTTTATTTTCAATTTTCTTAAAAAATGTAAGATTCGCATTTAGCGATTATCGTTTATATTTATTTAACTTAGTTTAACGATGTACAACTCACTGACAATTGTCAATTGTTATGTATTACATTAATGTATGCTATATAAGCCATACACGGTTTAGGGCATTAATAAATAAATAAATAAATAAATATTAAAAATTATTTTATAATTTCTACAAATTTCATCCTTGAATGTTTTTTTACGAATGTATACCATGTGACCCATTTAAGTAAGGCCACCTAAATGTCTCTACAGGTTACTGTGGTGCAAAAACTATATCTTACGTAACATGCATGGTGTCAATATGTATCTAGTAAGAACATTTTTTCCTCAAAGGTTATTTTTTCGGAGTTATCAAGATCGTCGCATAACTGCATTTCTTTTTTATTTCATCGTATAGCTGAGCTAAAAAATACATTCGGATATGTATAATGACATGACCTTCGAGTGACCTTGATCTTTGAAAATTAAAGTGAACACTCCGGAAAAAATAACCCGGAGAAACAAATAACATGTTGATGCTATGTCATTGGTGATAAAATGATGTTATGTCATCGCTAGACTGCGGATTTTTAGTGCTCGGTAGGTTTAGTGTTAAGGGATAGATCGACCCTTCGAAGAATCCTTGATTTGGGTCCGATTTGACCCAAGGCTGCAAGGTTAAATCCTTACCTACACTAAACGCGATAGAAATGTTTTTAAGCATAGTAAAAAAACATTCCATTCTATCCTAAATTTCACAAGATCCCGTGGTTTGCAAACTAGTATCGGGTCGTCAAGGATGAAATTTGTAGAAATTAGAATATAATTTTTAATATTTATTATTAATATTTACTAATAAATAATAAATAATAAAAACCTGAATAACTTTTGTTGGAAAGATACATTAATGTTTTTAATCTCATTGTTTTTACCATACCTGACGAATATACTAAGATTATAGAGATTATAAATATTTTTAATTTATTTTTAAAAACAATGAGATTAAAAACAATAATGTATCTTTCCAACAAAAGTTATTCAGGTTTTAGCTTACGAAAACGACAAGGCTCTATTTATTTAGATTTTGTGCATCGATTAACATATAATATGTGCTTGGACAAAGAAATTTATCCAATCAAATTCCATGTAAGCAACTTCATATTTCTTATAATTGCAAAATGAAAAATATAAAAGAGGTCATTTGACCCCTCGCGGTAGGTTTAGTGTTAATAGCCTGGCGAGGGTTAACGACCGATTAAATAATTTTTGTTGTCGGAAATATTAAACAGTTCTGGGGGTAGAGTGGGGGTAGACAGATAGCAGGCATGATCCGAGCGGACGGTTGGCTCACCCGAAATTAAAGTCCGGAGGGTACCGTTATGGCTGGGGGCGGCTGGTGGGGGTATGATTCGCGAACGTCCACGACGAATTTTAAACATCCCCACCGTAGCCCGTGATCACGCATACAATAGCGCAACCGGGATCGGTGACGAAACAGTCAGAGTATTCTAAACGGTCCTGAAACGGTGCTAGAAGGCGGTGCCAACAGATCGATACGACGATCGCGCGTCTATCTCTCAATTATTCGTTATCCCGGTAGCATCAACCAGAGAGAAGAGCGGTGATCTCGGCACACGATCTTCCGTGGAAACAAATACCCCTGACTTCTGTTGGCTATGCCACGATATGCATAACAGACAACGATCTGAACTCTGTCTCACGGGGTCGACAGCAGCAGTCTGCGTTTAGCCGGACAACGGTAATAATTCGGTGTTCCGTGTCAGCGTAAGACGATTCCGCTCCGCAGCTACTGGCTGAGAAGGAAAATGCGTACGAGTCACGCGCGATTGTTGGTTGTTGCTAAAGCGTGCGAGTTCGTTCGACGAAGCTCTGGGATTGACGCGCGTGACGCATCGAGGAGACGCAACACGTATGCTAGGCTGGCCGCGTGCTAGAGCTACACGCGGCGTGCGTCTACGCAGGTAAACGTGTCTCTCCGGTTGCCCACCTATCTACCTACCTACCTACCTACCCACCAACCTACCTACCTACCTACCTACCTACCTAACACGAAACCCGGCTCGCTTGCTCCTTCGTTCTCCAGTCATTGAACTCGAAGCTCGTTCAACCCACCAGCTGTTTCTTACTACTCCCCCACTTGTTCTTCTACTGTCCCCACCCGCACCCCACCCCCTCTCTTTCCACCTACCGGTACTCCCCACCGTTCCTCTTCCTGACCGTGGACCATGCCTCTTCCGACACCTCCAGGCCTAGTAGACTCCATGCTACTCCCGATCGCCGGCTAGACCGAGCGAAGGTAGGGAGGAGGGTCTCTTTTCAAGGTTCTTCTTGAATATCGATTCGGCTACGCGACAACCGGGGGAAGGTCGAGTTTAGGGTCAACGATCGGAACGGGAGCCTGATCGACGCGATGGTGGCCATGGGACGAGGACTTCTCTCCTAATCCTCCTGGCTGGCTGCCCCTTCTATGCGCTCGCTCGGCTCCGTGGTAATCGCCTACCTCGTACCTAGGTCATTCCACGCGAAGACGGACACTTTTTCGAGCGATGTTTCGGATTTTGTTCTAATTTGAATATGTTGACAGTCTTTAGCCGCCTATGAACGAATCTCAAAGGATTTCGCGATATCTTAAAAATTATTGACATGGCGGATGTGTAAAGAAAAGGTGTCACCCTTTTTTCATTAAATCATAAGTGTAAAACTATCAAACCGATGAAAATGAGTTTTTGGGTGCTTATAGTGAAAACATGAGTATTTACTAAAAATGTTGTAATTTGAGAAAAATGTTTTTTTACCATTTATTTTGCAATTCTTTCAAATAAATGCCGTGTTTTCATAGCAGGCCACTTTTTAAAAAATTCAAAAAGAAATGAGGATATAGCCCCAAGTGTCCCCTTTACGTAGCTTTTTTCTAAAAAGATGGACATTTGAAAATTGACAGAATTAAAATTATTTAAAGTGAACTATGCATCACAATATACAACCTCCGACGGGCGCTGGCGCTTGGTAAGATGTAGCTGCCCAGCCGCCGCGCGCTGATTGGTTCGTGTTTCTCGTTAATAACTCCTTAACGAAGCCGCGGAGAAGATTTTCGCTAGAGAAAAAGTCCCTCGAAACGACCTCAGGAATAAAATCATTAGAGGAATTTGAGAAATTCGTGAAAGTTCAAATTAAAAACATCAACGTGTTAGACTTTAATTGTGTTAAGCAGATGAAGCAATTTGTTGATGACTCCTGACGAAAAGGATAATAATAAACTGTTAACATTTACAGTAACGTAATTTAATGTCATATACAGGGTGGTCCTTCTAAGTAAGGCCACCTAAATATTTCTTCAGGTTATTGTGACGCAAGTAACATTTGTTACGTAATGTGCATGCTGTCAATGGACCAAATATCTGGCGAGAATATTTTTTTCCCAAGGTTCATTTTTTTCGGAGTCATCAAGGTCATCGGTGTTTCTCAACACATAGCTACATTTTCTTTTATTGCATCGTGTAACTGATCGAAAAATACATTCAGATACTTATAATAACATGACCTTCGTGTGACCTTGATTGTCGAAAATTGAAGTGAACACTCCGGAAAAAAATAACATTTGCAAAGAGTTCACCTCGCGATACCAATTATATTACAGTGAAAACATTTGTTATGTCATCACGAATAAATGAGATATTTAGATGGCCCACCCTGTATATGCTCCAAAAATTTTTGAAAGCAGTAATTACTTTCTAATTGTTTTAAATAAGCGAAGCACCGGAGACGATCAATTTTAAAAATTCGAATTGCCAACTGCAGTTCGACAGCCGAGCTATTGTTTCTCGAAACATTTTTATGCGTAATTTGATGGTTCGGCGGCGGTCGATAAAACAGAGTCCTGTTTCGCGACACAGAAAAACGATACGTACGGCGAGATGATTAATTGGTATTTAGCGAACCGGGAAGAGGGGAAAAAGTTGCGGGCGGGTTCAACAGTCTGAAGAAAATGGCGGAGGGATCAAGATCGCTATTTAGATCGTCCGCAGGATCGGGCCGAGGAGCAGCAGCAGCAGCGCGGTTGGCGGTATAATGTGACCGTGTCACGAATGAACTTGTCGTTGCAATAAACCACGGTATGCGCGGTCGTTTTTACTATAAAATAATTCTTCCATTCTATTCCCGGCGTCCTGCATAAATCTCCCGTCCTATCATCCGTGTTGCGTTTAAATCATTCTAACCTGAACCCTGGGTGTATATGCATTTAATCTTGATCGTAGCTCGCTTACGAAGGGTAGACACGTTTGCAAAGTTTTCGTTAGATATTAATTCAGCTCTCCTCGAATCCCGGCGAGAGAGAGAGAGAGGGGGGGGAGAGAGAGGAGAGGGAAGGTCGCTGCGGAACGAGTTCAATGAACCGAACACAGCTCGCACACGTGAGTCGCCGCGCCGGTACGTCCGATCCGCAGCTCCGCGGATTTATTTGCCGTCCTAGGGTAAACATTTCTTAACAAAATTATTGCCAGTAGGAACGGAGGAAATGTTCTTGATGCGCAAACATGATTCGCAATCAGGTTGTCGCTGCGCCGGGGCAGAGGAGCGCGGAGATTGACGATTCCCCGAAGAGACCACCAGGCAGAACCTTTTTGGCTCGGCGCGTTGTCATAAATTCGAATTCGCGTCAGCTTGCCAAAACTTTGGGAGCTTCTACCGAATTTCCTTGCCCGGTCTTCTTCGCTCTGCCGGAACTTCGCTTCTCCGAGACTTTGCGACACGGCTTCCGGAGCATACGGAGCTAGACTGTATAGCGCCCTACCGAAATACAATCCGCAGTTCGCAAAAATTCACCCTAGGGGGCTAACGACGCAGGGCTATTACGTAAACGTTTCTAATACGAAATGCATGCCTCATAATTGCCTATTAAACAGGTAATGCGCGTAATCGAGAACAAATCCGATTTCACCGGATCTGCTTACACGTTTACGTTCACGATCCCTCGGAATACTCTTAACCGCGACCGCAAACAGTCGATAATTCCTGTGGAAAGCTTCGAATATCTTGTCTTCCGATACGATCCGGCTACAAAGACGTTGTCGAGATTGAATATCGATTATTGCGAGACTGCGGATCTTTATGCGAAACAAAAATGTTCAGCGCTAATTGTGGGAAGCAGGAGTAAAATAAAAATTGATTTTTTTTATTAAAAACAACATTAAAATATTCTTAAATTTTCTAGCTTCTCCAACTTGTGCATTTAATATTACTTTAACAATGACTGTTTTATATTAATAATGATGACGAAAATAACAAAATTTTTAGCCATTTTTTTATAATATACACACCAATAAAAAATAAATTGAACAATCTCAATAATCACTAATTAAAAATATTAGAACTTGTCAGATCCCGTAAACATAGTGTTTGAATTAGGTCAACTCTTAATCATTTTTCCTCGTATTGGGTAATACTTTTTTTTTATAGAGAATAAAAAGCTGCATCGATTGGTGCATAAGAAAATATTGCATTGTTACATTTAAAAAATTAAAATTGACCTTCATAAGTTCTTGACACTTTCTACAAAAAAACTAATAACACTAGTATATGTTTATCTCTTGAAACCATGTAGTCACTCTGTATATGCATACATGTGTGTAGGTTTGAAAATAATTTGTCAAGTCGTCTTGTCAATCAAGAAACTTGTAATGTTGATTACCATGATTAGACAGTTGATTAATACAGCATTTATCATAAAAATGAGTTGGTGTAATTTAAAATATTAACTAAAAATAGTATTCTATTATGTTGAATCTGTTAAACATATTAGTAGACAGCGGATCTTTGTGGAAAATAAAATTTTTTTATGTGGAGTACAACAAATTGGAGTGAAATAGAAATTAATTTTCTTTCTTAATATGTTTAATAGGTTGAAAATAATATAACAGTATTTCTAAATTTTCCTAATTTTTTTACTGTTTTAAATTACACCTACTAATTTTTGCCATAAATGCAATAATACATATTAAGAAGGAAAACAAATTTCTATTTCACTGCAATTTGTCACGGGTCAGGTAGAAAAATTTTGTTTCGTCTATATAAGTTTTATTTAGAAAAAGGGTGATGTTTGTTACTGCCGAAAGTCGGAAAAATCTCGTACGCAGCAGCCTAATAATAATATTTTCCGTAAACCTGAAAATTCGTACCGTAAAATCTGAAAAATACATATATATTCGAGTGTTGGCGCGAATGAGCGCAGCGTTCTACAAAAATAGAATTGTACGTACGAACGTTGAATTTTTCCGTGTGACTCGTAGGCCCCGCGGCCGCAAATTCTCAGCCGGAGAGGTTTTCGATGGCCCACCGAGAGAGCGAGGCGATCGCTCTCTCGCTCGCTCGCGAGTAAACGAGCGGATCGTCGCGTCGTGTCGGCAGGTATTCGATAGCACCGCAAGGGTCATCGACCGCAGGTGCTACACGCTCGTTCGCTCGGTGGTTCGCTTGCTCGTTCAGCTTGTTCGTCCTCGCGGCCTGGCTCCGCTCGGCTCTGCTCAGCTCTCGGCTCGTCCGAAACTTACGACCCGCGTTGCCTTTTCTATCTCACGCTCGTAAAAAATTTACAGTCACCTCGGGTTTTCTATGCGCGTCGTCTCGGGTCCCGGGGACACCGGCCGACACGATAATGTCCGCGCCGTAATTGGTTAGGAATTCGGCGGTTAACAGTTCGCCGCGCCGCGCCGGTCACCGTCACGAAAGTAAGAGTACGGCCCAACCGGATGACAACGAGTCGCCGAAAGAATCCTAGATTCTTCGCCAAGTAGAGACGTTCCCTCGGAATAACTATCGGTGACCAAACGTTGGCTGTCGACAGGAGATTAGAGTCATCGATGGTGTATCGGTGAGCCAACATCCTCTCCTCCGACGTTAAACAGGAAGAGCCGTGTGAGAGAGGGAGCAGTCGAAGCCGCTTTCGGGCCCCTTTCGGTGTAACAAGGAAAATCAACAGCTCACGAAACACGACCGCTCTCCGAAAGAAACGTGGAAGCGACGCGGAGCGATGAGGGGAAGCCCCCTCCCCTCCCTCCCCTGGCCCCGGTATAATATTCAAAGACTGCCGAAAGCAGCGGGTACTTTTGTACAGGTACCCGCCGGTTCCCGGGGCCGATTCACCTCGACAAAACAAGGCCGCAGGCCATTGACCTCGGGCCACCACGTGGCCAGCGATGTCTCCTCGCCGTCAAGCCAACTTGCTTCTCGCCTGATCCGAACCAACCACCCGGCCGTGAACCTCCTTCGCGTTCCTAGGGCCAACGCTTCACACTTTTAACTTGCCCCTGGGCCTTTAACTGTCTACCTGCCGGCAGAGGCCATGCTCGACTCCTCGTTGCCGGACACGGTGGCAAGGTGTGAACAAGGCTCTCAACCTAGATATCATCGTTCGAACCATTCCTCGACGATTCGTTCGACTTTTAGAAATGCTCGACGAGTCGCCGTTGCCTTTCGACGCTCGCGAGACTTCGCTGCACCTAGAGTTGGATGATATCGTGCAATTTTGAATATTGAGAAAGAAGATTGAACGGTGGACGGTGCCGTTCAACGATCAATATTAAACTCGTGGGCGACAGTAAATGTCAACCTATTTCTTTTAGGCCCACAAGGCGACGTGCTCCCTGATTTCACGTGGACTTTGAATATTTATTAACAAACGAAAGAAACGCAATTTTTCAGCAGATTTTGAATAAAAGTCAGGTCTGGGTTAGGTTGCCTTGGAAAAATTACATTAAATATTTGTTAACAAACGAAAGAATCGCAATTTTTTAGCAGATCCTGAATAAAAGTCAGGTCTGGGTTAGGTTGCCTTGGAAAAAATACATTAAATATTTGTTAACAAACGAAAGAATCGCAATTTTTCAGCAGATCCTGAATAAAAGTCAGGTCTGGGTTGGGTTGCCTTGGAAAAAATACATTAAATATTTGTTAACAAACGAAAGAATCGCAATTTTTCAGCAGATCCTGAATAAATGTCAGGTCTGGGTTAGGTTGCCTTGGGAAAAATACATTAAATATTTGTTAACAAACGAAAGAATCGCAATTTTTCAGCAGATCCTAAATAAATGTCAGGACTGTTAAAGGTTATTTTATATACCAATAGCATTGACATTGCATGGATCAGATTCTTGGAGAAGCTTCATGTTCCGCTCAGTCGAGAGGCGTCTTTCCATTTAAACACGGTGGCAAAAGCACAAGTTCATCGTCTGCATTTGCATTTTTCACTTCCGTGTTGTCAACTCAGCTAAACCGTCCATTAGTACACGTGTCATTGACACGATGCGCTCCCGGCGGCAGCGCATTTGCGCACCACCGCGCGCCGCGGTATCAAACTGGAGATGAAGAATCCGTGCTCGTGTTCATCCTCCTGTCTCGAGTTTCATTGTTCCGGAATGAATCAACGTGCACGGGCCAGCTCCGCATTTTCAGACTCGGCGGGAACCGATTATGAAAATCAACGCTATTCTTGCGAAACATTCTACGTGCCTCCGGCGTCCTGTTACAATAAGATGGCGACCACTTATTGCTAAAGAGTTTCGTCACTCTAATATTTCATACCTACCCACATAGCACAAAGATGTCTTTAAGACGTCTTAGAGACTTCCCTTTTAGACATTCGAGACGCCTTAAAGACTTCTTGAACGTCTTCCGAACGTCTTCTGAACGGTTTATGTTACAAAACGGTCTTAGAGGCGCCTATTAGACGTTTTTTGGACGTCCTCAAGACGTCTTGAACATCTTTAAAACGTCTTGAACATCTTTAACACATCTTGAACGTCTTCCGAACGTTTTCTGATCTGTGTATTTTACAAAACTGTCTTAGAGACGTCCATTAAATGTCTTCTGGACGCCTTGAACGTCTTCAAGACGTCTTTAAGACGTTATCTATCAGATAAAAACAAGTAGACGTATGCTGGGCGTGAACTTAGTATAAGCACGACCGCAGTCGAACACCTAAGGCGTTGACCTAACCGGGCTGATGGAAACATGGTTAATACTTTCCGATATAGTGTTTCCTGTGAAATGTTCAAGGTTTATGAGTGCCTAATAAACGTAACAATTTCAAGGTTAGCTTAGTTTTTCTCGCAGATAACATCGAAAAAATAGGTTTTTATTTTTTTTTACTACGACGCCGCGGACTTAAAAATCAGAAAAAACTCATAAACGACACTTATAACTAGACTGCGAATTTTTATGCATGTAATAAAATAGTAAATGATTATAAAAATCTAAGAATGTTGTTAGACTATTCTCAATATATCAAAGTTATTAAGGGATGAAATCAATTTTCATTGAACATCTTCTTTTCACAATCGATGCAAAATATTTTTATTTTGCATATAGACCGGCAGTCTACTTTCAACAATATATCGGTACTGTAAGAATATATATACTGTATATTTACTGTGATATTTGCATCTTTAACGACTGAAATAAGACGTCTTTAAAACGTCTTGAAAAAGACGTCTACAAGCGTCCCGAAGAAGACGTCTTATTTCAGACGTTAAAACGACGTCTGGAAAAAGACGTGTCAGGGCGTAAGACTTTCAGACCTAAAATGGACGTAAAATGATCGTCTTTGGGACGTCGTGCGCTATCTGGGGAGGTGTTGTAATAGGAAATTATATCTTCATTGAGGAGGTTTCAATGAAGAAATGTTAACGAAGGAAAGAACGGTGGATCACGATGGGAAGAAGAGACGGCGGTGGCTATCCGTCTCCGAAGGACAGACAATACGATTAATGACACCGCAGGAAGCCCGGGAAAAATTTAGTGGAGGGTAAGGTCCTCGGGCATCTGCCACTCGATCTCCCCTACTGATGGAGGAGGAGAAGGGAGCATCGTTTCCCTCTATCTCTGGCCGGCAAGGTCGACGATCCTCGAGAGAAAAGATTATTAAGCACGGTCGCGTTACATGGACCTTCGGTAGATGGCCGCGGTTCGTGCAGCAAGGTGCACTGACCGCAGATAGAAACACGTGGACGCGGACCGTGTCGGTGACGACGATTCCTGGTGGAAGGGAAGGAAAAAGAGGGGGTGGAGGGGGGCAGGCGCTGAAGGGCTGATGATTTCACGTGAAGCCCCGCCGCCAGTCATCGTGTACGTGACGAAATCAGCGTTGTCGGCCGCTTACGAAATTCCTGGCGAACGTGCCACGGTGTCGTCTGTCAGTTTCCTCGAAGCGAACGGGATTTCGGAAGTTTCCACGGAATTTCGGACCTTCGTTTGCTTGCGAGAAAATGTTGCACTCGGACGGCTTGTATCGAGTACACGACGTTTCTCACGACGGTTTCGATTATCAGAACTAAACATGCACATATTAATTATTAACAAATTAATTTAACAAATTTTATTTACTAAACGTTAATTCGTAAGATTGTAAATTATCTAAATATCTTTCAATTTTAACGATTTTAGGTACCGCTCGTTGTAAATGTGCAATTCACTGACTATAGTTTTGCACTTTGTTAGGAATTATGGGAATATTATTGAGTTTGGATATCATTTTACTATCTTATCTCGGTATTTGCATTATTTAATTGCTGTACACGAAAAAGATGATTGAATAAGATTGTAACAAAATGACAGCTTATTCTTTTGAAAAATCATTTTATTTAAAAATATAATTACATACTTGTACTCACCTCACTCGTGTTAAATAATTATATTATCAAATGTATGCTGATCCTTTGAACCATATCGAGGCAGCTCAATAAAAATATCAACGAAATTTGAAAACACTTTTACAACCAATAGAAAATTTTTTTTCAGTGTATGCTACCAAAAATTCAAACAATTTTAAAAATTATGTAAAAAATTGAGACACGTGCTACGAATCTGTGGCATTCACTGCAACAGCATAAAATCCAATTTTGTTTCAAGTTCAAAAAATGTCTGGGTTAGGTCTCTGTAGTGCATGTGTCACAATATTACGTGACTGATTGGTACCAGATTGGTAGCGGATTAGTATTAGATTCGTAGCAGATTGATGGCAGATTGATAGCGGATCGGTAGCAGTTTGGTCAAAAATTGGTAACAGATTGATAGCAGATCGGTAGCAGTTTGCTAACAAATTAGCTGCAGTCTGGTAGCAGATTGATAGTGGAATTGCTAGGGTTGCTGGTTCGACAGCGGCGAAGGAAATTTCAGGGGTGTTTCAATTGGAAATGCGATCGAGTGCAACGGGGTACAGTGTTGAAGAAAAATTTGCATCGGTGTCTAGGGTGACGGCGACGAAATTCCGTGAATCGGGAACGCAGTCGCTCGCGGCCGGAGGACACACGGTTCCTGTTTCCTTCCCTCCCTCGCTTTCGCTGGAGTATCCTTTTTCTCTCCTAATCGCGCGCGCGGGGCTTCTAGTGACGTAACAGCAAGGTCTTACGGTACCTCCGGCAACGGGCCTACATTACGTGAGTATCCCTACACGCGACCCGCATGCACGTAGTTACGTACCTGCGTAGAAGATCCGCTATACACGTTGTTCGAACCAGCCGAGCCTCTCTCCTCGCTTCTTTCTTTCTTTCTTTTTCTCCCTCCTCACCTGGTACGCTCTCTCTTTCTCTCTCTCTCTCTTTCTCTTTGATTCTTGGTTTGCTCGGCCGCGGCTCATTGAAGCGGTATCCTAAAAAAACGATTAACGGTCCCAGCAGTCTCTCCTTTAATCTTCGATCGTTATTTCAATGTATACCTCGATTGTTTCTTAATTGCATGCAACGTTTGTTGTACCTTCCTTTCGCCGCTGCTGAGAGACTATTCACTGCGTCTCGTCCCGAGACCGCGAGATCATCGGACGATGACTAACAGTTTCTTGCCCCCGGCCGCTCTTTTCTTACCGCGAGTGATTCACACACACACACAACCACACAGACCGTTTCGAAAGTCCTGTCAAAAAATTCGCTGTTACAGTCGACGTCTTGCAAACCAAACGAAGCTCCAATATAAATTCGCATACCTTTCGTCTCGACGATACGCTTTACGGCGCTGCAGCGCGGCGAAATGTTCCTCTCAGGCTCTGGCAATTAAAGTTAAACGGGATCGCCTCTGAAAAAGAAGATTTCTTTCCTCCGTATCTTCTAGTATCTTTCGTTTTTATACATAGAGTGCGCTTGCAAATTTTTTTGGTACTTTCTGAACACCCTGTACGAATTGAACAATTTCAGAGTTGAATAGGAACGTTGCTTATTGCTTTATGCAAAATAAACATTTCCCAAGTTAATTGTCAGATACAGAAATTCAATAAAAAAAAGTATTTTTCCTTTCAGTCATTTTGTAAAGATTTGGTAACAATATTCAGAAATTCGAATATATTAATGTTTATATAGTAATTAAATTTTATGAATTCGTCTACTTTAATTTTAATTCAGTTTTTCAAAAATTTCTTAAGTCAATTGCCAGAAACAGTAATTCAATAAAAAAGTATTTTTCCTTTTAGTCATTTTGTAAGTTGAAAATTGCGTAACAATATTCAAAAATTATTCTAAGATATTAACTGTTTTGTACATTATAAATTTGTTTACTTACTACTAATTTTAATTTAGCTGTTTAACGCACAATTTTTTCTAAAAATAATTAGATATTTCAAGCAGCACCAAAAATACTTTTAGACACCTATATCAATTTTAGAAACACTGAAACAAGTTTTGAAAATATTTATACATACATATATTTTCTAGTTAGGGATTAATGATCGATATGATAATAAATGTAGAAATCTTGCGAAACTATTGAAGCTGGAAATTCTTCAAAGTGTTTGCAGTTTCCTATTAAAAGGAGAAAGCAGAAGGTAAATTGAAATGTAAGTGTGTCCTCATTTCGTTGTATTTTCTTCAGCACCGCTTCATATATTTGCATAAATAACATGTTATTTCTTGCATGATGCGTATGTTTTTCATCTACCTGTGTAAATTAAAGTGAACGGTACGATTCTCGTTATTATTAGAAAACTTTTAACCAAGATCTAAATATTTTCGCCGTTTCGCATGTATTATCAGATTTTTAACCTCCAATTTAAATTTTTAATTTTAAACCTCTCAAAAGACCTAATTAATTTTTTCGACACCCTGTAGATGAGCGTAATACAGGATAAGCAAATCCTAATTAATGAATTGGTTTAATCTGATCGAGCAACCTCAGTCGATCAGCTCAGCAATGTGCTCTACAGAGCAAACACTGTAGTAGTTCAGATTTAGGACATTGACTTGATCCAACGCAAAGATTTCATCAAGTCTAAACAAACAGACGGGGCATTCGGTGTGAACGATCGATGTCAGGGTAGCAGATCAGCGATACCTGGCGCTGGAGGATCGGTCCGGATCCAGGATCATCGACGTCGCGTCGTTTTCCCTTGTTTTCTGATCGGTATGCGCGGGTGCCTCGCCGCGCGACGCCGACAGGTGAGCACAGTGAGTACACACAGGCGTACATCCATACTGGCGCGCATGTACGTACGTACGTACGTATGTAAGATACAGTTAGGAGTACCGTTCTGAAAATGCAACGGCTCGTATCGGACCGAAGAGAGCGAGGAGAGTGTTCGGTTGTAGCGTTCGCTCGCTGTATACGCGGGCCGGAGCGGGCCAAAGCGATGCGGCGCGGCGCTTCGACTGAAACGGGAGGCAGTCGAAGGGGGTATAACGGTAGCAACCGATTCAATGGCACCGGGAGAGGAGGATGGAGCACGGGGTACACAGAGGCGCGCAAAATAATTATAACCGATAAAGCTATCCCATTTTATCCAGCCAGGAGATGCCGGCTGGCCTGGTTGCGAGCGGTTAGGTCAAGTCCAGTGATTCCAACGGGATACGACCGACCAGACTCACTGAAGCCGACTTTCCATTACCGTTGTCGTCCACACAGTTGTTCCACTGTTATTCAAATTGCCGTGTGTCGCGCGGCGCCGCGGCATGTACCGATAACAAAACAGCGGGGTCCAATCCGAACGGGAACACACACACACGCGCACGCACAACGAGCCAGAACGAGCACGTTACGGTAGATCGAAGCTCGCCTTAAAGGGACGCGACGCGACGCGATCGACAATGCTCACCCCTTTCGACACCTGCTGACCTCGTTTCGACCACGAGAATCCCCGTTCATCCTCGCGCGACGAATGATTGAGAGCTGCTCGCGGAACGATCGGCACCTAGGGTCCCGGAGAACAGGAGGCGATAGGGGATGATGAGATTGCGGACTTATATCGCCTCGAAAGACGGGACACGGGCTATCCGACCGAGGAGTACAGGCTGCTAACGGATCGAACGCGAGTAGCGGGTAGAGCGGTCGGTGGCAGCGCGTGCGCGCCTCTCCCCTGAGCCCCGTTGAGCCAATGAAACAGCTTCTTACACTGTCCCCAGGGGTGAGAAGATTCCGATGTATTTCGAGCAATTGCCCCGTCGGCGATCACAGAAAAATTGGTCAGCAAGCCAGGGCAAGAGGGTCGATCTGTTCGGCGGTCCGGAGATCCTCGTAAGAGAGGACACCTAGGGTGCTAAGGTCGAAGGGCTGTGCGAGCGCGATCCGGGCGGGGTGGTAGCGAACGGTGGGTAGCTCGACACCGGCTGCCATCTGGTGATGGTCGCTTCAACCTCGAGCCACTGCTTCCCCGTGAAGTGCATAGCCGAAACGAGTCGTTCAGCACCGAAACGTCATCAGCACGAGCTTAGCTCGAAGGATCGAGGGAAGATCCTGTTACGCGACGCGTTCGACACGCGTGCCCCGTGCGACCTGTGCTCTACGTGGGGTGTAGTTGTTACCGCGGTGTGTTGCTTCCGGAAACGAAATAACGAACTGGCCAGGATGACGGAGGAGACGACAATGACGTAAAGCCCACGAGGCCAAGTGGATTCGACTGACCCGACCCGACCCGACTCGACTCGACTCGCAACCGCGCACGGACCTCATCCGATGAGATTCATGGCCAAACCACTGTTGTCGATCGTGCCCGAGACTGGTCCGTTCCTGTGAGCCCGGGATCCTCGCTTCCTGGGGCCCCTTGATCGCTGCTCCAGAGAGACAGAGAAAGAGAAAGAGAGAGAGTGAGAGAGATTGGACAATGATCGATGTCGCGGAACTACCGTTGGGACCTGCGATGATGCCACACACCGAATCCTCCCGCGATCGCAACCTCAAACTGGCGAGGTGTTTTGTGGACGATTGAACTCCTCTCTCCCGGACTTAGCCAGCAGAAACTATCCCTCCCGCGTTTTATCGTTACACCTCTTTGGGTGTCGACCTTTGTGATGGGCTCTCTCTCTCCCCCCGTAGAATGTAAACCAAGTGACAGAAAATAAAAAACACTGTGTGAAGTGAGTGAGTGAGTCAGTGAGCAAGTAATTCTGTTTCAGAGAAAGATAGAGAGAGAGAGAGAGAACGAAAAAGAGACAGAGAAAGAGAGAGTGAGAGGGAGAGAGAGAGATATGACGTTGAACGACCAGGGGCGAAACGCGATAGACCAGGAGTTTCGGATAGCCCCGCTGCGTTGCACGACACCGTGTTGAACCGGAGTAGTGAGCTGGCTTGTTCACGGAATATCGACCGAAGGCCGCCACAGCAACCCGAATTAGTCGTAATGAAGGTCGCGAACGTACGTGTGCGCCTCTTCCCGTGAGATCAACCCCGGTTCCGTGATAGACAGACAGACAGACACCTTCGCTCTGGTTCGAGAACCGACCAGCGGATGATCTCTGTCAGCACCAGCTATCGCCAGTGGTAAACCTGAAAGTGATCTTGTGATCGTCTTCGGCGAGGTTAGCCCCGCTGAGCACGTCGATGAATCAAGGGGGAACATTGAAACCGAGAGTGCGGGGCGGCTAGATGCAACGAAATACGTTTCTCTGAACGAGACCTACTGACCTATCGACTCTACCATCCCTCCCCCGGCCCTCTCCAACCGCTCTGGTATATACAGCTTTTCGTTTTTTTTTTTTAATCCGCGGACACCTAATCGAACATAGCTAGATGATCGACGCATCGGAGGACAGCGACCGTTGAAGGAAGTGTTTGGTCTGCGTGTCTGTGACTCTGTGTGGGTGCGTGTGTGTGTAGAGTCGACGTAGCTGCGCGTACGAACGAAACGGAGGCGCGGGTGAATCGAAGAGAGTCGTTCTTTGAACGAGACCCACTGACCTATCGACTCGGCCGCTCCACTCCTCTACCACCCCCAGCGTCTTTCTGTTCCTCGGCCACCCTACTTCTGCCGTTCTCCCCTGCGTGTGTTGGCGTCGCGTAGCGTCGCGACGTTTGTAATACCATTTCGTACACCCCTTGATAAGAGTAACGACTCTTTGGTGACTAGAGAGACAGACAGAGAGAGAGAGAGAGAGAGAGAGGGGTGGCGCACATTCTTCGCGTCGACAAACGAGTGCCTAAGGATTATATTAAATCGGTACTCCAGCGACCGATATTCGCTTTTGTCCCGAAACCTCTTTTCTACTTGTGTTTTCTAACGGTGACTCGGTGTGCAGGGTATACATGTATCTCTACGAATTCGTTTACTCTCTTATCCTCTCTTGACTCTATCCGGATTCTCTTTGGCGGTTCGCTGTAGGTCGTCAACTATATATTGATAGGGTATAGAAGACGAAGAGTGCCTAAAATTGTATGCCTTCTCGACTGATTATTATGGACGCGCACCAATGATCCTCTATTTTCTCGACGGTTCACGCCAGAATCGTTTCCACGGGGCGAATATTTTCGCTCCCATTGGGCTACATTCTCGCTCCCTGGTTCCCCGGTTTTCCATCGGGGTTCGAACATTTCTCGCGGACAATGCTATAACAGTCGGTAAACAGTGCCTCAGATTATTATCTACTCTCGACTGATCGACGCAGAAGCATAGTGAACAGGGGCAAGGACAGTTCTCTCATCGGTCGCCTTTCTTCTTCCTTTCGTCTGTTCCAGGACACAAATGCGATCCTTCTCCTCCTAGAGTATCCTTCGTCCTGATCCAGACAGTGCGCCAAACGGTTTTCGGACAGCTGAAAGCATCGATCGAGGCATCAACGTTCGCTTGGTCGAATCGTCGAATTATCGAGCCGGGTGAAAAGTGTGCGATCGATCGGCCACGGCGCGGCGGCGGCGGGTCTCGACGGTGCGTCTTTAAGTCAGCTCCCGCGGAAGAGATGGCACCGGAACGATCTCACGGGGGAAACGAATTCACGAAACCGCGCGTGCAGTTAACGGCGGCGCAACAAGACTGTCCGACAACGGGAACGAAAGTAATAAACAAAAAACAAAGTGTCCCGACCGGAAGTCGTTCGAGTTCAGAGCAATAGCAGAACACACCGAGAGCATCTCGAGCCTCCGGCTGCGAGAATGTTGTTGGACCGAGTTTAACTTGAGAGGAGATAGAGATAGCACAAAGAGAGCAGAAAAAAGAGAACAGAAATATGGCGGAAAGTGCGGCGAGTCCGGGCTCCGTGCAAGTCGCTGCGAACAGTCCGCAGCAACAGCAACAATCGCAACAACAACCGCAACAACAACCGCAACAACAACAACAACAACAACAACAGCCACCGCAACAAACGCAACAGACGCAACAACCGCCGGATATAAGCAGCTCGCAGCTGGCCTCCCCACCGATCACGGGCACAGGTACGAATAGGAAACGATCGAGATCTTCCGGTAGGGTTATATTTAAGATCTATCGGCAATCTCAATTAGATGTTTTTGTTCGATTAGCAAAACGTTCCTTCGTGACCCCTCTTGCAAACACACCGAACCACGTTCGCACTGGACACTAATCCGATTGTTCTTGGAATTTTCGTGTTACGTTCCGAGTTAAACGTTCAGTTAGAATTTTGCTACTTTTATCGAGAAAAAAGAAATGCTTAACTGTACAGAGGCTTTTCATCGTAAAGAAACGTTGTGCGAGAGTATGAAAACGTCCTATTGTAGACTTAAAAAAATTTTTTAGAAATATTACGATACTTATTTTCATATTTCATGTTACAAAGTCTCCGCGCTTGAAAGTTATCTTGCATGAACATGTTAATCCTCTCACGTTCCTCGGGGTGCAAACTCGCCTTTTTCTACATATACTGTTACATATAACTTTCACTTTTTTCTACATGTAACCATTTATCTCTTTTTGTGAGTAGAGTGAGATTAATCCGAGTCCTTGTGTTCCCACTCTACCTTCCCCCTTCTACGACGCTATCCCCCCGTCACGTGACATATTCGCAGCAGATTGGTAGCAGATTGATTGCAGCTTGGTACCAGATTGATAGCAGATCGATAGCAGATTGGTACCAAATTGGTAGCATGTCCGTCTCTGTCTTCCATATGTTAGATTTTTACGTGACTGATTGGTACCAGATTGGCAGCAGTTTGATGGCAGATTGGTAACAATTCCCTCTCTGTCTTTCATGTGTTCGTGCCTGAATCTTGAATGTCACGTGACTGATTGGTAGGAGATTGGTAGCAGTTTCATAGCAGATTGGTACCAAATTGATGGCAGATTGATAGCAGTTTGCTAACAGTTTGGTGGAAGATTGATAGCAGTTCCGTCTCTGTCGTGCATGTGCTACAATGTCACGTGACTAACGATGTATTGGCAGGGAGAAGGTAACTTTTCCCTCGATTCGTGCTCCCTCCCCTCATCTGGTGACTCTGGTTGCGAGATGTATTTCTTCAACCTTCAACCATCAACCGAAGTGTAGAACATAAATAGCTGAAATGTTATCCTGGGATATTTTAATTGCTTCTGAGGAGCGTGTAGGGGTTCAAAAGAAATTATGTGATTTTCGAATTTTAACAATAACGGTTTGCCATGTGATTTTCCAAGTTGAAGCGGTCGAACTAGCGCAGCGGAACACGTGGACAAGCAAGAGGCTTGCCATCCAATTAAATTCGAAGAATAGAAACCAGAATTTGATCCTTCTGTTTCTGAAGTGGTCAATTTGGAACGTAACACTTTTCTTTGGCTAAAAATGCACGAGTCTCTGGCGAATTGTTAGCTCGGCAGAGTGGGGGGAGGGGAGGGGTGGAAGCTAGCTTAGCGAATGAAAGACGACGGTCGTGTTAAGCTTTTTCTTTTTTTCCGCAATGGTACCCAGCCGTGTTCGCCGTAACGAAGGATTATTGTGTTCTCTAATAAACTGGATCGATGCAGATTTTCTGTTCACTCTTGAACATTACGCAACTGGCTAATTAGCGAAATTAATAATCACGTTTCTCGGGCCGTTTCGCGTAAACGAAATGCTCGTTGAAATTCCTTTGTATTCGGAAAATATCTTCATTCACAAATCATTATAATATTCATGATACCTGCGGGATATTTATAGTGGACATTATATAGATTTTTAATATGCAGTACGTTTCTCCGTTTCAATTACAAGTCCGCTCACTCGAAGGTCCTCTCTCGTTCCCATCGCCGAAACTTTTTCATTAGTCTCGAGAGGTCTACACGTCCATTTCGTTTCCATCTCTTAATTGGCTCGAGTTAGCCGCTGAAAAGTTTCATCGAATCCAAACGATTCATAAATACAGTGAAAACGACGATGATGGACTCAATCGTCGATTTGTTCGCGCATAAACATACAGGATGGTCCACCTAAACGTCCTCTTTATTTGTGATGGCATAACCAATTTGTATCACAAGGTGATCTCTTTGCAAATGTTATGATTTTTCTTAAGGTAATTTTATCAGGAGTTTTCAAGGTCATCGACATCTTTTTTTCTGTAAATGTATATAGTCTTTCCTTACGTATTCTGAATAGAATGATACCATTTTCTGAAAATTCGCCTAGAAAAATTTCAAATTCCAGAAACATTTGCAGCCTGACAACCCAGATAGTACGCGACGTCTTAAAGTCGTCGTTTTTACGTCCATTTCAGGTCTGAACGTCTTACGTCCTGAATAGACATCTTTAAGACATCTTCCTGGAGACGTCGTTTGAACGTCTGAAGTAAGATGTCTTAAAGACGTCTGTTTCGAGACGTTTTAAAGACTTGTTTTAGAAACGGCGCGTGAATGTTTAAAATAAGACGTGTTAAAGATGTAGATTTCACGTGAAAGTTCTAGAGTGACAATCTCTAGATTTTTACAGTACCGATATATAAAAATAAAAATCGATTTTTCCGACGTTTCCTGCGCGGAAAACTAAACTAACCTTGAAATTATTGCGTTTTATTTATCCTACTAGTCTACCGGGCGCTGATATATCTTGAACATCTCATAGAAAAAATGAAATCAACTTGATTAGTATTTCTACTGCGTCAGCGCATTACATCTGAAAGTATTACCCGTGGTTCCATCAGCCCGGCTGGGTCAGCGCGTTAGGTGTTCGACTATGTACCTGGTGTACCAGATACGCGCCTAGCATACGTCTACTCTTTTTTTGATCAAAGACGTCTTGGAGACGTCTCAAAGACGTCCCGTTTAGTCACAAAAGACGTTCAGGAGACGTTTGGAAGCAGTTCGAGACGTCTTGAGGATGTCTCAGTGCTATCTGGGTATCATCTAAACAGAAATGTTCTTCCCGGCGGAAAGAAACACGCGCATAACAAATGAAGATACGCTCGGCAACATTGAATCGCACTCGCTCGGAGAGACGTCGAACAAATTGGCATTCGATTGGCGAAGTCCCGTAAGCGAAAGCAACTCGTCAAATTAGTCACAATCGTATGACAACAATGGCCGTAGAAGCAACAAGAAATGCAATTAACGAACAATCGGTGTGCGGCGCGGCGCGACTGCGATCCATCGGAACGTAGCATCCCCATTACCGTGATCGAAAAACAAAAGATCGAGGATGCGGTGTTTCGCCGGCATAGCCGAGGCTGCTCACGCAACGGTGGCCACTCCTCGGGAACGTTCAGAATCCGCCATTACCATATCGATCGGCCAGCTGGAGAGCCAAAACGGTCGCGATCTGTTCGGATGATCGTCGATCCGTTGGATCGGCCGCATCGATCCTGTGGAACTAGGCAGAGTGCAGAAAGAAGAAGTAGAAGAGGAACGGTTGTTCCGCGAAGAGAGCGATCGGCACGAACGTGGCCCCGGCGATAGGTAGCATAAATCAAAGCAGAGTTAGCCTGACTGCTAGCTGGCTAGGGGAGACGGTCGAGGTCGGGCTCTCTTGTTCAGGGCAGACAGGCAGGCAGGCAGGCAGGCAACGAGCGAGTCGGTTGCATCGCGTAATGAAGGACTATTACTCCTCGCGCTTGGGTTGCACAGCGAGACGGAGAGCGGGCCGATATGCGGCGGCGCTTTTCGTGCACGCTTCTCATCCCACGAGGGACAGGACAGTACAGGAACGGGAGTGAAAGGGGCAGAGAATGCAGCAGCAACGAAGGCGGCGGCGGCGGCGGCGGCGGCGGCGCAACAGCGAGAAGAAGAGAGCGCGCGAGAGTCGCGTTAGCGGATCTGTCGGTCGAGTAACGGAACGCTCTCGAGTACCGCTAGCACCGGGCTCTGACGCGGTTACCGGACACCGTTACTTCGGTGATCCGCGAGTATAACCCACCACGTGCTGTCTCACCGTTCTCTTTGAAGCACGCGGCGCGGCGGCGATGGCGGCGGCGGCAACACTCAGGGTTCGGCTCGGCTCGGCTCGGCTCGGATCGGCGCGTTCGCTCGGAAGGATAACCGCGCGCGCGAATTCGACCAACTGTGGAAAAATCATGATCCGCCTGCCTCGGCTTGCTCGCCTCACACGGATAACCGCGATTGATTTGTACACAAGCGTTACGCGGTACGGCGGGCCCCTCCTACTCCGACGCCAATGGGATCCGATGCCCCTTCCACCCGGCAAACAGTTCCGTTTGCATTAGCTCGATTCACTGTTACCGCCGCCTCCTCACTGCGAATAACCGACGACGACGACGACGACGACGACGGCGACGGCGACGGCGACGCTACGTTTGTTTTTCTTTTTCCAGGCAACGGTGAATCGAACCGGACCGGGACCCGCGACGCGACGCAGACGTCGAAGAAATCGCGCGCGCGGAAAGGGAATTCTGGGGAACGACCGCGGAGGGAACTGGGATAGCAGCTTCGTCGCGAATTGATAAGCCATGAATATGCAACGGGAGACTGTTAGTTTGTCGAAACGTTTGACGACGCGATCACGCTAACCGGTTGCCCCGGCCGTTGTCGACTTCTCCATTCGAATCCAGGAATATCGATGCCAAGTCCTGGGGAACTGTATCTCCCGAGTTTTCGTCCGATACTGAATCTTCTCGAACAAACCGTTTTTTTTTTATTACATAGTTGTTGCAATTAGCTTTCGTTGGAATTTAGCTAATACAATTTCTGCATTCGAGCACATATTGTTATAACAACTCCGTGACGTTTAGATAACAGCAGTTTTGGCATTTTTATAAAATTTTTATAACGTAATGCGTATTAGTTGCACTTCCTGTTCGGGGATGTTGCCCAAACAATGTTACCGTTCTGCAAAAAGAAATTATGTTACTCGCAAAAAATATCGAACAAATATTTAACTAAACACAATACTTTTTCCTTCATTCAATTCTTATGTTTGGCTCTCCAATAAACTATTTTGGTTTACTGGGGAAATAGGTATATAGGGTGGTCCACCTAAATATCTCTTCATATCTTCTTCATAAATGCATAAAAATTCTCAGTCTAGTGATGACATAACATCATTTTATCACCAATGACATAGCATCAACATGTTATTTTTTTCTCCAGGTTATTTTGCCCGGAGTGTTTACTTCAATTTTCAAAGATCAAGGTCACTCGAAGGTCATGTCATTATACATATCCGAATGTATTTTTTAGCTCAACTACACGATGCAATAAAAAAGAAATGCAGTTATGCGATGACCTTGATAACTCCGCAGAAACGACTTTTGTGGGAAAAATATTCTTACCAGATATTGACACCATGCACGTAAAAAATAGTTTTTGCATCACAGTAACCTGAAAAGACATTTAGGTGGTCTTACTTAAATGGACCACATGGCATACATATTTATAGTTTGAAGCATAGTAAAAAAACATTCCATTCTATCTTCATTCTATCATTCTATTCTATATAATAAGATTCTAAATATTTTAAATTTATTTTTAAAATAATGATGTATATCTTTCCAACAAAAGTTATTCAGCTCGCCGTTAATTCTGCAGGTTTTAGTTCAGATAGTAGACCTATATGAGTTTACAGTTTCAAGTACAGTAGAATGGAAATTCCAGTATGGAGTTAACTGGATGTACATCAACCTCAAAAACTAGTGCGGAGGAGAAATAAAATTTTATATTCGTATAAAAGTTCGTTTAATTGTGTGGGACAACTGTTTTTAATAATACCTATTTAATTGTTCTGCAAATGACTATTAATAATATTCCTATTCCTATTAATTCTTATTAATAATATGCTTATTATAATATACATATTATGTATAATACTTGAATTTTGCTAACAGAAAAGCAATTCAGTTCGACATGAAGGAAATGAACAATGTTGGGTAAATTTTGTTTAAAAATTTGTTTTGGTAAATTTTCTTGTAATTTTATAATTACAATAATTAAGCAATAATTATTAATACACATAGTTCTGGCAGAAACTTACTTCATCAAATGTTTAACAAAGTTATAGGTAGGAAATTGTCAAAATGTTCTTCACGAAATGTGAAGAAAAATCATCCAGAAATTAATCGAACGAACACAAAAAACTTTCGAAGCACCGATGTAGCCAAAAGGTGGGCATTAAAATTAGCCAATGATTTTGTAACCGGTGGCTATTACGCTGCGGCATATATTTTACAAGCTCGCCATGTGAAACGGTTACGTTTTTTAAGTGTGACATTCTATCGCTCCGACGTTCCAAGTCGTTCGTGTAATTACGAGCAGCGCACGAACGCTGATGAGGAGATACGGTTCCATGTGTTCGGAAGGTATATTTTTAGCGTGCTATTGTTAAGGGAACACAGAAACCGATGTTGTCGGAACAATTTTCTTGAAACCAGTGTGTTCGATTCATTCTTCACAACCTGCAAAAACGAAACATTTTCAGAACTACGGAAAGCAGAATCGACGAACACTAACAACATTCACATCAACAGTGTACAAAACAATTGAAATAATCATAGATTATCAGCAGCGGCGGAACTGCTTACAAATTTTCGCCACCCCCCCGAAAAATATAATTTTGGGCCCCTAAAAAAGAAAAATTATATATATAAACAAAGAAAACTTATTTACAAAAAAAAAACAACTTTTGTTACATCAGGAAAGAAAATTTATATAAAAAATATTTAAATATATTACACAAAAAGTATGTTTTTTTTCGTGAGTGTACTTTTAACCTAATCTAGATTAGTAATATTATAAGATAATAAATACAAAAATTTTGCGGTATTGTAGATCTGCTCCTGATTGTCAGAGAGACAGTCTGAAACAACAATAAAACACCGGCGAAGTAAAAATTCGATAAAAAATACCATCAAAATAAACACACCACTCCCCCGCCCTCAGAGGGTTGAATTCGCGGTCCAATTGGTACCCTTATCGGCGTCCATTCTTCAACATCCATTGATCGACTACTCGCTACAGCAGAGAACTCTGACCTAAATCCAAAAAAAGACGATTCCTCATAGCAACGGGTAACACCCATGTATAAAAACATCTTGTTGTTTATCTAAGGTCGACGGTACGGCCAACATGCAATATTACTTAATAGCGTATGCCCAGATAGCGTGTCGACGGGAGCCTGTTATCGTAATACGTTCGTCATTCCAGCGTGGATACATTGAAACCTTTGGAAGATAATGGAACCGGTTGCCGGCGCGGTGGGCGGTGGAAGTCAGGTGCTAGAACCACAGTTAACCGCGCGCGACTTTTCTTCCGCTTATTATTTGGGATGTTACTTGCCTGGCCGATTTCTGCGTCGAAGCTTTCGCACGCTAAAAGAGCCGTTTTAACGGAAAAGGAAGCCTACGTAAGAACCGCGGTTCTCGCCAACGATTGCTCAGGTACACCTTTTCCCGAGTCCAGGGATTAGGACACCATGACAAAATTTACGAGAAAAATCAACCTTTTTTTATGTATATTGTATGTGTATATGTGTCACAATGTCTCGTGACAGATTGGTAATAGATTGGTAGCAAATTGGTAGCAGGTTTGTAGCAGATTGGTGGTAGATCCGCCTCTGTTTTGCACGTGACTGATTGCTATCAGGATGCTTTCTGCGTCGAAGCTCTCACGCGCCAAAAGAGCCGTTTTAATCCCTCCTTTGGGGAGCGAGGAGGAGGCGCTAATCGCGCGTAACGGAAAAGGAAGCCTCCATGAGAACCGCGGTTTTCGCCAACGATCGCTCAGGTACACCTTTTCCCGAGTTCAGGGATTAGGACACCATGAGAAAATTTATGAGAAAATTCACTTTTTTTATTATATTGTATGTGTATATGTGTCACAATGTCTCGTGACAGATTGGTAATAGATTGGTAGCAAATTGGTAGCAGGTTGGCAGCAGATTGGTGGCAGATCCGTCTCTGTTTTGCACGTGACTGATTGCTATCAGGATGCTTTCAGCGTCGAAGCTCTCACGCGCCAAAAGAGCCGTTTTAATCCTTCCTTTGCGGAGCGAGGAGGGGGCGCTTTTCGCGCGTAACGGAAAAGGAAGCCTCCATAAGAACCGCGGTTTTCGCGAACGATCGCGGAGGTATACCTTCTCCCGAGTCCAGGGGTTAGGACACCAGGAGAAAATTTACGAGAAAAATCAACCTTTTTTTATGTATATTGTATGTGTATATGTGTCACAATGTCTCGTGACAGATTGGCGGCAGATTGGTAGCAGTTCCGTCTCTGTTTTTGCACGTGTCAGAATTTCACGTGACTTCACGAAGCTTTCACGCGCTAAAAGCGCCGTTTTAATCGCTCCTTTACGGAGGGGAAGGGGGGACGCTTATCGCGCGTAACGGAAAAGGAAGCCTCCGTAAGAGCCGCGGTTCACGCGAACGTTCGCTCAGGTACACCTTCTCTCGAGTCCAGGGGTTAGGAGGCCAGCCGCTTCGTCATTTCACTCACGTCCGGCACCATGAGAAAATTTACGAGACAATATTTGAATAATCGCCGTCGATCTTCTGGCTAACAAAAAAAAAAAAGAAAGAAAAAGATATCCTGTGTACGTGCCGCTCCGGGGATCCTGTAACTTAAACGCCGCGGACAGGAAAAAAAAACACCACTATTTATTTACCGACGAATTCGCATACATGTACGCACCTCCTGTTAACGGATTATATGTATGTACCGTTGCTTCGACGATCCGGACATTGATTTTGCACGCGAGTCTTTCGTAATTACCGCGCCGTATTGCTACGGTCCGTGGCGAATTCTTTTTCTTTTTTTTTTTTTCATTATTTCTAGTATGGATTATTTTTTCTTTTATTCCAAACGTACTGCGTCCGTACGTTGCTTTCTCGAATGTTCGATTTGTGTCTTTGGTTTTCTTACTGACTGTACGAACATTCCAGTTTTCCAATTCTATCGTGTACGTTTAATTTATCGCCTGCCTCCAGGTTACGTTATGCTGTTATAAAGTCTTGTGAAACGGATTTCTGTTGACCTGTAGGAATAAAAGACGAATGAACTTGCCGAGTCTTTAATTTATGATAATCGAATGATCCAATAAATTTAACGCATGTTAATAATAGCGTGATATGAATTCAATAAATTTCATGAATATTAATAACAGCATAATGTGAATTCAATAAATTTAATAGGTATTAATAACAATATAACAGGCCGTGAAATCAGCAATTTAAGAAATTTCGAGCGGATATCTTGTGGGTAATTTAGTTGTTTGCATTATACAAGTTAAATCATTACTAAACTACGGATGTCTATGCACTTTTCAATTTTTGTAAACAAATTTTGTAGAGAATAGAATCAAATGAAACCCCACTTTCGATGGTGGTAAAAATCGTACTAAAAATTCTATCGAACTGTTTTAATATACATTATAGTATATTCACAGTATAGTACAGTCTAATGTAGCATACGAAAATAAATACATTAATTAATAAACAGTCGATTTTGTCTTTTGTCTCCAGCCTGAAAAGGCCATTAAAAAATGAATGTTTATTCAACTACTGCTTCCCACAATCGTTCCAGAGTATTGCATAAAAATTGTACTCTCTGTACTCGTATAATTTGTTGACACCAGTCTATGTTTATATTTGAATATATTGTCCAAAAACAAGGAAGTGGTAACATGAGTTTTGTCGAAGTTGCATTCGCTCGTGCGAGAAGGCTGAAAGATCACGGGGTCAACGATACTGTCGTTCACCGTTCACGTCGGCTGCCCCGATCGATTATCGCGGTATCGTGCTTAAATATCGTTTATACGAGCGATCGATTCACGTCCATTTCCAAGAGTAATTATTATTGAATCAAAGCGAGCCCCCGCCATTACTGGTGAATTTTACCGTGGACTGGTTTTCACGCTATGAATCGCACAATGCAATACCTCGGCAAGCGGTCTGTTAAGCTTTTCCCGTTGCGTTTCTGCAGCTTTGTGCATCTCTCTATGATCTACGGGTCAGGCGGTCATGCTATTTGCCATTTGCCTCACGTGTCCCGTACGTACCATCGATATACGAGATAACCGGGCACCGATATCCCGTGTCTCGCACATTTTTTGGGAACACCATCATCCTTGGAATTATCCGTTCAACTATTTTAACGACGTGTCTTCGGCTCGATCGATTAATCCGCCACGCATTAGACATTCAATTGTTTGCAAATGAAAATCGATTATGTATAAAACCTAATGCAAATTTTTATCTTTATCAATCGATTCACTGGTTCGAAAGCATCTTGATATCTCCTAAAGAATTTCTTTGTGATCTCTGATATTGTGACACGAAGTCTTATTGATTTAACCCCTTGCCCTACAATATCGTGTCAGACTCGTGATGATGATTTTGAACAGTCTAATAAAAATGTATGTTATCAATTTCCTTTAAACCGAAATAAAATTCTACTTTCGTTTTGTTGATGTACAGCTACTGGGGAATATATGTATATAGGCATAGATATAAATTTTCTCCGTTTTTAATAAATTACGAACAGCAAAAAAGTTGTAATTACTGAAACCGTGCAATAAATCGTAGGGCAAGGAGTTAATTAAAAAATTAAATATTATTTAGCATTAATTTAAATATTTAAAAGAGATGTCAAGATTCATTATTTCAATTAATAGGGGCTGATATGATCTACGATTTATAAAAATATTTAATATCAGAATTTTTTGTTTCGACAGAGTGACTCTGAATAATAAGAAACAAATGTCGAGTTCTATTGTCTCTGCATTTAAGAGATCGCTGTTCCAAAGGTTGAGTTAACGTCAATTTGTGCGGTTTAGCATCGTATTACCACTTGGGTGATAAACGTCCCCTCAAACCAGTCCCGCGGTAGCAATGGACGGAGGTTTTAAAGTTTCACAATCGAGCCATAAAGATTTCCAAAAATTATTAGCAGGCCAATCGAAATTTTCTTTGTGAAAAATTCAAGGTGACCTTGAAAACTCCTGGAGAAAAGAGTCGACAAATGATTCACCATAATCGTCTCAAAGTACTATACTTGATAAAAACGATTTCAATACAAAAATAAAATATGTATAATTCGTGGAAAAATATTTTATTTTTACAAATGTTTTCATATCAACTTCAATCGATCATTCATAAAACGATAAAAGTATTTGGACAGTAGAGCTGTCCATAAATGAATTTTTTAAATCCGTTTTCAAAATGCCTAAATTTAATATTGTAACATTAATATTGAATTTTATATATTTCTGTTAGTTTTTGAGAAGCTTTCCAATTCTGACTTTCGTATTACGTTCAGGGTGCTGTATAATTTATAATAAGTACTTTCGAACAATGCCAGTGACGTACCTCGCATACGTCATAATCGAGCAAATTCGGAACTGAACTCCAACACGCTTATCGCGCGGAAAAAAGACCGATGTGCATGAAGTCCTTTTAGGCCAATGTGTAAACAGGTCTGATACACGAAAGTGCACTCCACTTCGATAGAATTTCCTCTCTCCGTGGCGGCTTCCATGTGTTTACGTCTACTTACTAAACTAGGCTTGAATTGCTCAACGAGCACCTTACCCGAACGTTTGATGCACCCCAAGGGGAATATCGGATCTAGTCATAGAAATAAAATGCAGCGGAAGCGTATGCGCATCGCTAAACGTTCGAGTCTAGGCTGAATTTGAATATTTTTGTTGAGACGTTGGAAACTTATTCGTCAAATGTTCTCCTCGATTTTCTAGAATTTTCTGTCCTCCATTTGTCAAGAAAAAATTATAACAGAATGCACTCGTGACAAGTTATATTTCTCGGCGACAACTTGATCGTTTCCTAGAAAACAAATTACATAGTCAATAAAAAATTTATTAATAGACAAAGTTCGATCTTGAATGATACACAGTCGTGGCTTTAATGGTCACTGTCAGTTGTGTAGATTTTGATAATTGTAACAGCGCTCAAGATAGATATGAACGTTCCTCCCTCAAGTAAACACGTACCATCCAGACATTAAACTGTCGCATTAAAAAATTCATACTGCCAACATAGCAGCGAGAACGTGCAGCGTGTTAATTCATGGGCTTAACAACAATGTAATAGATGCCAGATACTGATAAACGAGCAAACATCGACGGAATGTATAACGTGCAGTTGTTTTGTGTGCCAGACACGATCGGTTAATGGCAAAGTGCCTGACCTCATAACCCTCAGACCCAACAGATGTACTTCTATGATTAATTCTTGAACACGTCACTTCAAAATCCTTATCTAGCCACTTCTCTTATCGTGAATATGGTGCATAAGAAATGCTGGTGTGACGTAATTCTAGCACAACTTATCAAAACATTAATCAACATAAATGAACAGGTACACTAATCTATCTGAATCTTAATCTTTGACAAAAAGATCTACCGATATAAGTGCAAATTTCACAGTTTTAGGAGTTACTGAGAGTTCGACATAAGCAAGCAAGATAGGCTTCTTATAGTTGTTTATATTTTCACCAACAATTCAAAAATCATGTTTCTGTGCTTTTGTGGCTTGCTGAATTACGAGCACATCTGTAAAATAAACAATGAGGAATTTTACTATACCTGGAGTGTAACATTAAACCTAGAGCCTTAAAAGTAACTGTTCTCATATAAAAATGTCAAGATTGATAATATTTAGACTTTGTAAAAAAATACTAAAGATATTTATACAATCGTTTCTTATGAAATCAGTTTTATTATTTCAATAATTGCAAAATAAAAAATCTGGAACCAGTTATTTTGTCCGGTGGTTGTAGATTTAGTGTTAAGGGAGGAGAAACAAACAATGCCTACAGGTGTAGTTATACTTCCCAGTTTCAGGAGTTGTTAACAGGTCCGCTTATTCATCTATATCTTAATTCTATCCTATGCAACATAAGGTTGGTTTAATAAAAGGTTTGATAGATCGTGCTGTCTTACTTTCGAATCCAGAATTTCGAACTGAGAATTTATTGTTGATTAAAAATATTTAAAACGAAATGGTTACCCAGAATGTTTTATATCAAATATCATTAAAAAACGTATATTTGAAATATATCATCCTGTTTTTGTCAAAAAACAAAACACAGATAGATTAATAAAAATTGGTCCAATTAATGGAAGAAATACTGTCGTCATACCATATGTTGAAAACATTTCAAAAGATATAAAAAGGATTTTTCGAAAAGTAGGAATGCATACAATTTTCAAAATACCTCACTATCTAAAAGCTTTATTTCCACCTATTAAAGACAAGCTACCACAGTTCAAAAATGTTAATGTTGTTTACTCAATTCCTTGTTTGGGATGTGATCAGCTATATATTGGACAAACATCTAGTTTAGAAATACGTATCACAGAACACAACCATAATATTTTTTTACCACCAATACAACACACAGCTTTGACAAAACATTCACTGGAATTGGATCATAGATTTAGAAACAATTAGAAACAATCCGTATGATTAAACAACATAGCGTAAATCTTAGGTATGAAACTCCTAAAATACATGAATACTACGCAATGTTACTGAATCAGTAATGTTTTATGATGAAATTGCTTTCCAACTAAAAATAACCATTATCTATATTTTCAAATTATTAAACAATCTTATGCTATATACAATTTATTGTATATAACTCCTCCAATAAAAGTTGAATGTTAATAGTTGAATTTACCGTTGTGGTATATTCACATAAGTGGGTCAAAACAAATATTATATTATGTCTTTCAAATTTACCGCCTAATATCGATTGATATTATTAATGAGATTTTTCAAAAATATATTCAGTGTCCTGACAGCAAGCATCGTTGACACACGCACATTGCGTGCATCACGATGCCTATAGTTAAATATTAAATCACATAAAAAACAAGTAAGTTTTTAGTACATAAATAATATTTAAAAACAATTCCTGTTACACATTCAAGCAATAGTATATTTTGAAAATTGTATAATATTAGGTTGGGGAAAAAGAAATCCATTATTTTTGCGTGAACTTCAAGACTTTATTTAACATGTTTCGGATTGTCCGATTTCGGTCAAATATGCACCGTTTTGTTCTATAATTTGTTGCCATTTTAAAGGTAGCTTCATAATGCCTCTCTCATAGAAGTCTTGGCCCGTATTGGCGAAAAACTGTAAAATGTACCGAATTTTCTCTTTATTCACTTCCATTTTTAACACCCTGTAACTCGCAACTGAATGGACCAAACAGAAAACAGCAAAAAAATTTTTTTAGTGTGAAATGTCATCTTGACAACGAGCATAAATCTGAAATGGTTTTATCGATACTTTACGAGATATCGATCACTGCAGCCATCTACCAAAAAAATAATGGATTTCTTTTTCCCCAACCTAATATTTATATTGTTTACAGATGCAATACAAATACATCTTGAAAATGATTCAAACCAGAATCGAAACGTTGATGATTATTTGATAATCTGCAAAATTGTTTTTTTGATTTATTCATTAGTAATTGAACCGTAGCGCTGAAAACATAAAATTTTGGTTATTAACAACAATACGATCGAGATATAGAGACATATCTATACCTTAATCTTCGACAAAAAGACCAATCGATACAAGTGCAATTGTACTTCACAGTATCAGGAGTTTTTCAGAGTTGATTTTACATAAGCAAGAAAGGCTTCTTGTAAGAAACAAAATAATAGTTGCTTACACTTTCACCAACAATGTAAAAATCATGTTTCTGTGTTCTCGTGGCTTGTTGAATTACAGGCACATCTGTGAAATAAACAATGAGGAATTTTACTATACCTGGAATTTAAGGGATGAGAAACCAACGACCCCTATCATAAAGTTTCAAAGTGAAGTTGACAGTTGCGTCTAACGACTTGGAGTGGTTCTTGCGGCGTTAACTTGTTAACGGTAGTTCCACCTGGCGCTTCAAACGTGTTACACTTTTTTGTTCTCCTTGCAATTCTGGCAATTAGAACAGCAACTATTATATTTTGTATACAAATTTACTTAAATTTATATACATGTTATACCTACATGTGTAGTGGACTAAAGGTTGTCAGAATATATTATTATACATATATGTGTATATTTAATGCACACTTAATAATTAACTAAGTGTCATACATAAGGTGTGCGTCCAACGGTTTGTACAAGACTGGTTCTTCTCGCCTCGTGGTCGCCATCCAGCGAGAAGACGTACTTCGTTTGTTTCGAGGAGCGCTAGCACGAGCGATACACTGTACATGGATCGAAAATATTGGAACGTTTGTTATTTGTTAGTATCAATTTCAATAGAAATATTTTTTATATGCCGAAGCGAGACAAGAAAAATGTTTATAGCGTTAATTTCTCTATTGTAAACGTCTTCTTGTATATAAACAATTAGTGGATTTGGGTGGAACAGTACTATTTGCTTTCGAGGAACAGAACATAGCAAAAACTCTATCTAATTACTAGGATTAAGAATGAATGCCTGAAGCAAAAACTCTGTGACCTGACAAATCCCCTAACTGATGGTACGCTTAGCTACAGGGGTGGATTTTCTCAATTGGTCGCCTAAGTGTACAATAACTCTATCTTCTTTACGATAATAAATGTCGACCTAATTAGCAATTTTTTAAAAGTAGATGTAATTAAATAGTATTTGAAACCGCGTGTGGGTTATTTAAGCTGTATAATTTTGTTCAGTCCTCTTGCTTCAGCTGTTACGTCACAACATACAATTATGAGAGACCATTTTAATGTGACATTGTGGCCTAACCCAGACCTAATTAGCAATTTTTTAAAAGTAGATGTAATTAAATAGTATTTGAAACCGCGTGTGGATTATTTAAGCTGTATAATTTTGTTCAGTCCTCTTGCTTCAGCTGTTACGTCACAACATACAATTATGAGAGACCATTTTAATGTGACATTGTGACATACATATAGAGATTAGAAGTGTCACATGACCGGGCCGTGGCGGAGAGTGGGAGAATAGCGTCGTAGAGGGGGAAGGCAGAGTGGGGAAACAAGTCTTAATCTGGCGACTCTACCAGACACCCCTAGCAGCCAATAATCTTGAAAATATTGTGGATTCTGACATAACCCTTCACTGGTATAGCCTTAAACCATATACACTTATAGACACGGCATAGGTATAGTATGTGTATAGGAAAACCGAGAGTTGAGCGTGGCAAAGATCGTGGTAAAAGCTTACGTCACAAGATAGTTGTGACGATAATTTCAAAATGGCTGCCACGGCAGACCGACGCTGACCGACGCCGACACTACTCATTACAGTCATTATAGTTATTTCTTTCATTAATGATTGTAATAGAGCAGAAATCATATATTGTCGTTTTCAATTTAAAAAATTCTTTTAATTCATACTTCATTGTAATACCTTAATAAAACATATAGAATAAACGTTTGTATCTCAAATATACTTTATATAATGATTATTTCATGATAAAATTCTTTGAAATTATCGTGTCCATTCTTTCCGGGTATACCCCCCTCACCATCATAAACCAAGCATAGGCGCTGTCGATGAGTATAGCTTGTACATCTTTCGAAACTGTGACGTCACACATTACCATAATCTTTGCCATAGGTCAAATTATCTGCGCCATGTCTATAAGTATTATGGTCTAAGGGTATAGCCTTTAATCAGATTATAAAGTATCATCCTATAGGACCTTTCTAAAATTTTGTATACATTTTTTTCAGATTTAAGTGTATTATTTAAGACTAATCGAAATGTTCTAAAGAAGTTAGAAAATGTTGACATAATTTTATTGAAAGTTAGTGTACAGGGTGTAAAGAAATTATATGTCGCGGATGACTACATAGGCTGACTCTACACCCTCGATTTGGTTGTAATTGAACTGAGGAAGGTGACGCAAAATTAACCTTGACCTTGAATTTTAAGATCAAAAGGTAAAGAATTTTTTGAAAATTGCATCTTATTTTACTCATGGCGAGGGTCAAAAGCGCAAAAGGAACCATGGATCGCAACTCAACAAAAAGTTGTTGACCTTCCGACCTTCAAATTCAAGGTCAAGGCCAATTTTGCGGCACCTTCCTTAGTTCAATTTTATCCAAATCAAGGATGTAGAATCATCCTATGGTAGCAGCGACATACAATTTCTTTACGCCCTGTACAGACGTTTCGTCAGGGTCATGAGAGACCCCGGTATACCAGTTGAGGGCAGGGCCGTTTTAAGATAATTGGCGCCCGTGGACTACTAACTCATTGTAAGAAAATACACAGGAGGGGGGTGACCGGTGAAGTTTTAAGAAAGATTCAGAACCAGAAAAAATCAATATATTACCAATAAACAAATAGTCAACGACCATTGCCTCGCTGAAAACACCGGTTCTCGTTCGATCACCGAAGTAAAGCAGCGTAGGGCGGGGGACGCACTAGGATGGGTGACCGCTCGGTAAAAAGCCGGGAAGTGGCCCTCTCTGGGTGCGTTTCACGTGTTGTTGGCAAAGTAGGTGGTTCGGAACCCACCTTAATAAAAAGTAGGTCCCGCTGAAATTGGAAATTAGACGATAGTTGAGGATTGGTAAAGGGAGAGGTGGTGGAATGGATTTGAAACCCTGAGGGGACCAAATATCATTACATACATACATACCAGTAAACAAATAAGAATACAAAATTGGCAGCCCGGGTTAGCCCATTCAGCCCTCCTTTTTTTTCTCGGCCTATTTAACGGCCCCTACCCACTAAAATCTTCCTCTCCCGGGGCCATTTTCTGACCCCTGCTCACCTCTGAAACCGAAAATAAATAACATCCGGGGACCTACTGTTCGTAATACTCCCGAATGTACCGTTCGGCTAAAGCCACGTGCATGTTCTTGTCTGGCTAGCCCAGTCAGCCCTGTGGTTAGGGTGGTCCTGGTTAAGAATTTACGGAGGTGTTGTCAAAGAGTGAAACTAGTTAAGGTGGGCGGTACTCGAGCCTCGGGTCGGGTCGGATCGGGCCCCCAAAATTCGTAATACTCGGGTACCCGAAAATCAATGACATTTGTGTATCCGAACGTTATAAATTTTTGGGTTCTCGACCCGACCCGAATTTCCGGATACCCGACCACCTCTAGAAACTATTAGATCTAGTAGATCGTGTGAAAAGAAGTCGACGTAGTTTCTTAAAAAAAAAACGAAAGAGAAATTGCCCAGCTTACGGCCACGAAGTTTGCGCGCGAGATTCGTCGGACTAACAAGCTTACGGCGCTCGATGTAGGGTAAAAGTGCGCTCGACAGTGAAGCCCCGACTCTGAAGCGCGACCGTGGCACGGTTAGGTCTCCCGTGGCTCCCGGTAGATACCTTGCATTCTGGCTGTATGATGAAATTCCTCGGGACAACGACGTCACCATTCGCCCTTCCCCTTCACTTCGTTCTCCGCGCTAACATATCGCACAGTTTCCCCATTTGTGGAATGAGTCTCTCCGACTGAAAGCTTTTTTCTGCCCGTCATAGAAATGTCGGGCCGCCGCGAATGACGTCGAATATTACGAGCGAACGCCTAAGTGCTGAAAATGGCGGTCCCGCCCGTTACGCGCACGCACGTGGCGAATATGGTAATAGTGGATCACCTTCGTCGTCGCAAGCTCTGCTAATTATCATCCTCTTATTACTCCGCCATCTGTTTAGAGGCCGAGGTTCGGCCGGTAATCGCACCGAAATTCTTCAGGGACGAGGTGCTCCGGAAACGGATCTTTTCGATATCAGTTGACCACGTTGAGGATCATTTGCAGTTTTATTTAGTAATTTTGACGCTTGGTCTTTTTCCCCTTTTCAATAAAGTTTATTATTGGGACTGTATGTAAGAATAATGTCTGCCATTTTGAGATTAAAATTGAAGGCATTGATATTTTAATTTCGGTCAATTGACAAGCTGAATCGTGTGTCAATGTTCCTGAAGGAGTTAGGCGTCTCCGACTCATACCATAATAACAATGACACAGAGGCGTAATCGGAGGGAGCCCAAAATTTTTGCATAGAATATCTGGTAATTTTACTAAAATTATCCATAATTTTAATTAAATTAAGAGTGCACTGACAAAAAGCATACTTTTTGCGTAATATATTTAAATATTTTTTATGTATAAGTTTTCTTTCCTGACATAATATCAGTTGTTTTTTATGTAATATAAGTTTTCTTTCCCGATATAATATGAGTTGTTTTCGTATGTATTATAAGTTTTCTTTCCTGATATAATATGAGTTATTTTTTATGTATTATAAGTTTTCTTTACTGATATAATATCAGTTATTTTTTAATGTAATATAAGTTTTCTTTTCTGATATAATATGAGTTGTTTTTTTTATGCATTATAAGTTTTTTTTACTGATATAAAATCAGTTAGTTTTTAATGTAATATAAGTTTTCTTCCTTTAAATAATATAAATTATTTTTTTTTTTGGAGGCCCAAAATTATATTTTGCAGGGGGAGTGAAGGGGGGAACGAAAATTTGTAGTTTCGCCACTGCAATGACAATAATTCCTCACGTTTTGCTTCGCGTATAATCACAGACGCAATCGGATACAATTGAATAATTTATCTGCCAACGTTAAAGTGAATTTTAACAAACATTGTTTATAACGAAACATACGCGTATCTGGGATAATTATCCACTCACTGAAGCTGGAACAGGATTTGATAAAAGGGACTGTAATCGGCAACCAAGACAATGGTCGCAATTGTTAATAGTCATTAAGAACAATAAGTACCATGGGAACATGAATATATCGAAATTCATTCGAGGGGATGTTCCATCTTCAGCTTATAAGTACCTCTTAGCAAATTGGCACTCGTCTCGTGCTACGTATTGTATTTCTGCGGAAATTCAGTATAATATTTTTGCTCTTCCCAACGACCGCACGTAAATTCGATCAAATTTTATTTTATACGGATAGTCTAATTAAACTCCAATCGAGGTCAGATTTCTATTCAATTATAAATATTTTCTTATCCTGTTCTCGATCGTATAAAAGTTGATATATAAATTATGTTTAATTGTATTCAAACTGTTACTAACAATTAACGCTACTGTATGATAATTCCGTGGAAAGCAATTAGCTGAAGAAACAGTTTTGCATAAATAAGATCGTAAATATAGTTGACAGTAGAGCATTAATTAATTCTGACTAAAGATAGTACAAATCGACACATAATACAGTTTAATAGGCGTGGGCGGGTACCTGAAAATTCGGGTTCGGATTCGGCCGGGTTTTTCCCCGGATTCGGGCCGGGTCGGGTCGGTTAGTTCCCACAGATTTCGGTCGGGTCGGGTACTTCCCGCAGATTTCCGTCGGGCCGGGTACTTCCCGGGTTCATATCGGGTCGGCTATTTCCCGCGAATTTGGGTCGGGTCTGGTCGGGTATTTCCCCCAGGTTCGGGTCGGGACCCGAAAATTTCACTCTTATAATTTAGTGCCTAAAAGATCAAATATCAACCGTGTTTAGCATTACGTTAAACAATAAGTACGACGATGCATCCTGGCAAAATTCATTCGCCTAAATAAATATAGCAACTGTCATTATAGCAGTTCACATATTGGACGTGGACAATAATTTCGATAACAGCAAAACAAACTACTGTATGAATTTTTGATTAATTTTTTTTGTACAAATCACCTAGTAATCACCTAGTCTAACATCTAAAAAGAAAATTTAAGTCAATTAGTGCAATGTTAAAAAAGTTTTCGAAGAGCGTCCACTTGATTTTGTCCCTAACTAGTGAGTAAATGGACGCCACTGTACGCAGTATAGATGAGCCGATAGATGAGTTTAAAGTTCGGGAACCAGCGGGAATACGGCCCTGGTTCGGCGCAGGTCCCTTTCAATTCTTCGGTGTTAGATCGTTCGTCCTTTTTCCCTTGCGCATGCCGGTTATCCTCGTTCTCGCGCATCTTACACACGTATTACGTGGCACGACAGTAGGCCAAGAGTTCGATGGCCTGCAGCCTTGCAAGGCCGGTCACCACCGTGGTACCGAATACCACGTCAGATGACGCTGCTAACGGCGTGTTCTTTCCCGTAAACTGTAAACCAATCTTACGACGTCCGGCAGTATCGACCGATGAACTTATCGTCGATGTCCGACCTTACCGACCAGTTTGAAACGTCGGGTGGCGCCACCGTCGAGCGTTTCGTTCGGTTCATTTTTCATTGGGGGAATGCGAGGGACGGGTTTCAATTTTAAATTTAAATTCGGCGGTTCCGTCCGCCGGGAACAGTTTTAATCGCGTCTCCCTCGAGAAAATGATTTTTATCTCTGCCAATCGGCGTATTTTCATGGAACCAAGGGGGAATTAATTGCTTTTTCAAATACTTTTGTTATTACCGGACATATTTTATTTTAAGATATGCGGGGCTTCCCCGGACCCCTAAGCTAAGAGACGGCGGCTCTCACGGCACGGCGGTGAATTATGAACGGACCATTACGAGTTTTCCTCGGCCGTTTACTTCCAACATAAAACGCCTTATACGCTCAAGGACTTCTGAATGGTTAACGATCCGAGACCCATTTTCCATTCGGTTATAAATCAGGACAAAGACCGATTAAGCTCGTATCAGACACACCTATTTTGAGTTTAACGATTTTTGTTAACAGCGTCTCGGACACCCGCCATATTTAGCTTACGTCGCCGTTGTCAAATTCGGACGTGGCCGTCGATAGAAACAGCAGGACGGGCGGTACCAGGTTGAAATTATTTTGAATTTTGGAACGTTGCTGTTTTTAGAAATGGAGCACAATTTCGACACAGTTTTTATTATAGCGACTGGGCTGTACTCTTGATTCTTAATTGATCAGGTGGTTGCACAAGATACTCCTCTTGGAAACCTAGATCA
This sequence comes from Lasioglossum leucozonium, assembly GCA_028454225.1. Lineage (NCBI taxonomy): Eukaryota > Metazoa > Arthropoda > Insecta > Hymenoptera > Halictidae > Lasioglossum > Lasioglossum leucozonium. The sequence goes on along the minus strand of CM052216.1, from coordinate 9,079,739 downwards.
TGCAGCTACGTATTTAATAGGGATGGGCGACTACCAGGCAATTTCGGGTTCAGGTCGGGACCCGAAAATTCGTGACACTCGGGTACCCGGAAACTTCGGGTACCCAAAGTTGAAAGAAGGTCGGGTCGCGTCGGGCCTGGAACCCGAACGTCATTTCGGGGCACCTCTGGTTTTTATGGTGTGTTGTTTAGGGGTGGGTGGGTACCCGGCAATTCCGGGTTCGGGTCGGGTCGAGACCGAAAATTTGTGACACTCGGATACCCGAAAACTTTTCATACTTAAAGTTGAAATAGGGTTGGGTCGGACAGAAACCTGTTATATTATCAAATTATCGTCGAAATAATTATACTCTGGAAAACTTTCCGAATGTAACAATGTTAATGACAATATAAAGTTGCTGCATTGTTGCTACCTATAATACGTTGGAAAATGAATCGGTTTTAACAAATTCTAACGAAAAATGCAGATCTGAATGCCGCTAAAAAAAATTCCAAGTAAATTGTTAATGCGGAAGTGGTGTGAATAAAAAATTTAATTATTGGATACTGAGGGGAGAGCTTTGTAGTAATATCAGAAAATATTGTATTAGCCAACGGAGATTATACTTTTGTTAACAAAATAATCGATTCATCGCGTAAATAAACGGAAGAAAGAAAGTATTTTCATTTGGTTGTATAAATTTATACGAAGGTCTACATTTCTCTGTTTCCTTCTTTATTCAAATTGAGGAATCTTTTTCCAACATGATAGATTAATTTGAATAAAAAATGGAAACAAAATCATGTATATCTTTGTAGAGATTTATTCATTGTTTCATTTCTTATTCAATTAATTCGTTACTTTTCTTATTGTATTCGACAAAAGGTTAACCGGTGCATTTAGCAATGCGCAATCAGTATAAGTGAATTTTTTAAATGTTTAAGTATTATTGGGACCATTTAAATATTTATTAATACTGGCTCGATGTGGAGTAGGACATGAAACTGAACGACACAGATTTAAATAAACACTCGACAGTAATAGTTTGTTCCCCAATTGTTGTTATGAAATTATTTTTAGTTATGCTGAATTATCTTATTATTACTATAAACAGAAGTTACGAAACGTTCTTATATCTTCTATTTTATTTATAAAATTGATTAGTCAAGTTGATTACTAATTGATCGATTACTAATTGATTATTAAGTTCTTCAATTAGCAGATACACAAGGTTTTTTTAAAAAATATAAAATTATACTTTTCTTTGCATTCAATTACATTGGGAATAGAAATCATCTTCAAACTAATAAATTAGGGAAATACCAAGTTCACAAACGAACTTTTCACGAGCATTCGAAGTAACATGTCGTGTTCAGTGTAGTTGTGCCAAGCGAAGGCTAAAAATATCTTCTAAAATGTTTTATTGTGTTTCTTGTTGATCCGTTTTCAATGGAAAATTTTTCATCTATCGTTTAAGGTAACTATATCCGCTTTGTTGGATATTTAACGTAGTGCAGAAAGAATTATGCACTTCTCGCGATGTGAATTTATTTTCTTTGTGTGTGTTTCGAAATGGTGTTTTTTTTTTAAAGGTTGAGATACTCGCGTCGTACAAGTTCGGACACAAACTTTTTTTTCTTTTTTTTGTGTATAGATGTCATTTTCATGAATTAAAACCATGTTTCGAGTGTTTTAATGAAAATAATCGAATTGTTAAGGCAAGGCCTATGTCGAGACGGCCGCAAAGTTCAATCGTTGACGACAGCTATTTCGAGTTCGCAGTTCGACAATCTGCTGTCAATCTGCTACCGATCTGTTACCGATCTGGTACCAATCTGCTACCAATCTGTTACCGATCTGGTACCAATCTGCCACTAATCTCCTACCGATAAAAAAAAATCAAAATCGTCGGCACCTATCCAAAATTGGCAACTTCCCAACGTTTATATTTCTATTTTCGCGTAATTCTCATTCTATGAAATTTTATTATCGATTTCCGTGCGCGAGTGAGACACTCGGACCGCGACTAGCGGACCGATCAGGCCGTGCCGTGTTGGCGGCCTAGACTTGCGGGTGTCCGGCGCGTTCAGCAAAGTAAGCGGACAATGCGACGCGGCGCAAAAAGGTAGATCTATCCGTTCGAGTCATTAAACGATGAGTCACGCGGAGCGAGTACACCGATCCGAGCGAGTGTTCGGTCCGCGATGTGTTCATTTGAACGGGAGGACTCGTCCGATCTCTTCTCGGGGAGAGTAGTCTCGGCCCGACTACGCGATGTTCCCAAGCGAAGGATGTTTCGTGCAATGGATCTCTCTCTCTCTCTCTCTTTCTCTCTCTCTCTCGTGAGATGTGCACGGCGAGATGCTTCTAATCTCTCTCTCTCTCTCTCTCTCTCTCTCTCTCTTTATCCGATTCCGGTGGATCGTTCGAGAGCGGGATTGTTGGCTCTCGCGGCGCGGCGCGCGTACCGAAGCGAAACGGCCGAGCGACGGTTGCAAGACGAAACTTCCGATTGCGACAGCACCCATCGCCGACAACAATCGCTCCTTACGTTAGGAGCGTGCACGGCACGGTCTCTCGGCCAGCCGAACAAACGCAAAGAAACGAGAAGGCCTCACGATGCACGTTGATAGTTGCATGAGGCTGCCTTTTAAAAACTTCGTTTCACATCAACCGAGACGGGAACGGCACTGGGGCTCTTGCCGGTGCTGCTTCTTTTTCTTCTTTTTTTTCTTTTTTTATTTCTTGTAAAAGACCGAGCTTCCGTTTTGTTCTTTGCCTGGCTCCTAGCTACGGCGGGCGAGGGGGAGGGGGCCAGGGGGCCAGGGGGTGAGTTGTAAATGAGCGCGTAATAATAGCTCGGAGCTGTATTCGCGACGTGCGACCAAGTCTTTTCTTCAAGCGAACGGGAACAGGAATGAAAAGAACGTTTCGACAGGAGAAACAAATTCAATGGAGTCGTTCCGATGAATAAATCCCCGGACACTTTGTCGATCTCGATGCCGCGATTCTCGCCGCTCGATCGGTCGATCGATCGCTAGATCCAGCCCCGAAGGCCTTCCGATCTGTTTTCCTATTGCTTATACAGCCTTGATCCAAGCTGGATCCTCGAGACTCCGCTACAACATAGAGCGTGTAATATTAAAAATTTTTTTTTTAATACGGTTCAAATAAAATCGTCGTTTTAATAAGAAAAATAAGTTGGCGAAAGTTTCATGAAAAAATAATGAAAATTACAAGATGTGCAATTGGATTAAATTTAATCCGTCCTAAGTTTGATACAGTAATGCCTCGATCTAAGAAAAATCCTCGGGTCCGTGCCGTTTCTTAGATCCTGCGGTTCTACTATTTTTCAAATATATCGTGTTTAGTGTCATTTTAATTGGAAAAATGCCACTAATAAGTTGGCGAAAGTCCCATAAAAAAATAATAAAAGTTACAAGTTTTCTAATTGGATGGTTCACACCGATATACCAAGACCCCGTATCGCACTACGCGACATGTTTACGCTTTACACTGCTTGGCGACCGAGGCAGCTCGAACTTTTCAGCCCCCTCTCCGCCGAATATGCCGTCCAGTGGAGGGGGTAGGCGAATTTACTAAGATCGTACAGCTCCGCCTTAGATCGAGACTGTACTGTGTGCGCGACGACTGCTTTCTATGCGATGCTTTCGATGGTTCGACGTCAACCACATTATTGTTTTCCTTATTTGCCAGGAAAAGTTGTTGTCAAATAACCATTCGTTATCACGATCGTTACGTACGTCATAAAGTCTCTCGCTGTGTCACTGTCAACAACAGAACTAATTGTAGAGACCTTCTAGTTATTTACCATTCTAATTTAAATTATTACTTGTTAAAATTTTTTGTTAAAATTTATATCACATCTCCTTCTTTAAATGTCAGATTGAAGTCTAAACAAACGGAGATCTACTGCAACGAAATAGGATGTTTATGCAATTTTTATTGACTATTTTTCGGAAAGTGGCATGAAATGAAATTCTATTTTTAATGGCTAAACAGCTTTTATAAATCCTAATAAATTCTAGCATTTTCTGAAAATTTAAAAAATTTATTTCTGCATTATAAAAATCCAAATGATATTTTATTCGCATTATGATGCGATTCAATTAATAAACAATAACAGAGAGTAAGTCACCATTTGTATCTTGGATGTACTAGATCCTTATGCAAAATAAGAAGCATCCATGTCTTGTATTCAGTATGTTGAGTTGGTGGTACTGCTTTGACGAGACATTCAGTTGAATTTGATCATAGAAAAATCAATCAAAGAAGTTAATATACACCATAGGATTTTACTAGAGACTTCAGATATAAATACCAAAGCGTAAATCTTAGGTACGAAACACCTAAGATAAACGAATATTACGCGGCATTACTTGATAAGTAATGTTTTTTATATGATTTATCGTCTCTAAAATTTTTTCTTTTCAATCTACGTTTACCACCTTGTCAAAATTTTTTCAAAACATCATTTCTCTTTTTAACCTCCTCAGTTTTTATAGATTCTTTTTCATATTGAATGTCAATGATTAAAATTTACCACTGATATCTGTTGGTATACGGCAATTTTTTTGAGGTTTCTCAAATTATTTTGTTTCGCTCTTCTGAAACGTTTACAATGTCACCAACAAACAACCTTGTTTGTCACTTTCTATACTGCATACTTTTTTCGACGCCCTGTGCCTTGTCTTGTTTACCGTTTCCTTCAGTCTAACGGCAACCGCCATACGGTTCACTCGCATCTCCTATACATCATAGATACACAACTCTAATGACATAGCCAGTTAGTATAATTATTTGTTTCTCTCTCACAACCATTGTTCCATATAATTTTTTTTACTCTATCACTTGAACCACCCCCTCCCTTTTTTTCTCTTTACAGACGCAATTACATGATTCCGAGGATGATCTTACCGTAGATCGAAACGTAAATCGGTAAATTTTGCAAATAGGCTTTTTCACTGTGTTTTTTTTTATCGCCGATATCAATTTTCATTAAATTGTTACATAATTACGATCGACAATTCACACCAAAAATTTTTAGAATTATCAACGAAAATAATTATTTAATTCCTGTGTCTTACAATTAATTGGCGAACTTGTCGGATCTTCCCCGTACATTTCAATGACCTTGAAATATTTACTCAAGGCCGCCATTCTGAACAACACTTCCCTTTAATGCTTTTGTCGATCGGCTTTAGTTCACGAGATATTCGCAAAATACTTTAAAAGGAAGTGTTGTTCCGTGACCTTGACGACATATTTCAAGGTCATTGAAATCGGAGAGGAAATGGCACATCGACAAATTTCACGAATATCTCGTAAACCAAAGCCGACTGACAAAAATTTTACAGGGAAATGTTGCTCAGAATGATAACCTCGACAAGGTCATTCATTGTTTCAAGTTCACCCAAACAATGTTGCATAACAATCTTCGACTCTGAATTTTTTTTATAGTCGAATAACATGTGTAATAAAGAAGAGAAAACTTTCTACATTTTTCATGATAGAAAGTGCAGAAATGAAAAAGTAATTAAAATTTCTATCCATCGATCCGGCCATTATCCATCAAGAGTAGATTATTATAACTAGCCTGCGGATCATTATGGATTGCTATCAAAATTGTTGAAAAATTAAAAGAATTTAAAGAAATCATTAAGGGAAGAAATAACATTAAACTTAGTTTCTATTTCCTGCAATCGATGCAGACAATCTTTATTTCGCATAAAGATCCGCAGTCTGATTATAACGAAAAGGAATCTCGTCTCGATTGTGAAATTTTTTAACCTTTGTCTCCTCTGTTTTCAGGTAAGTTCCATGTCCTTGATTCGGGTGTTGACGCGAGCCCGCGAGCACGGATCGGTGAGTACCTTCACGGAATCAACGAAATAACACGGATACATCTCGTTAGCGATTCTTTCTTTCTTTTTTTTTGGCCTAAGGACGCGCGTATCATCACCGGCGGTGCTGCGCGGCGTTCCGTGCCGCCACTCACACAGAGATAAATGTATAATTCAGCGGATGAACGCGGCGTTAGTTGTGACCGAAGCCGCTCGAGAGTCCGGTCACGAATTTGTTTCACAACTGCGTAACTTTCCTAACGCTCGGAACAGCGCCGCGCGACAAAACTGGGGGGGAATTGCGATCTTGGGATTCTGTTTTGCGTCCCGGCGTAAACAACGCCTCGCCTCGCGAATAAAATGGCGGACGCGACAGCGCGAAATGTCAGTTGCTGTCTGTGGAAACTTCACCGAGCTACGATCGCGATCACAATGATCGGTCAATATTTTTCTCACAATAAACATTGTTGAGCGAAATTATTAATTAAAAAAAAAATGGCCAAGAAGCTTAGGAAACAATGGAACATTAGCGAGTAGATGACTGTGTCGTTTGCAAAAAAAAATGGTAAAGAAAAGTGACGAAAATGGCGGAAAAACAATGTCCGTTTTTGAAATCGTGTGACTCGGCTCAAACTTAATTTAATTAACCATTATTTCATAATTTTTTATTTCATCAACAAATTATCTACTGACGGTTAATTCATAATTCTTTATTTAATTAACAAATTATCTACCGACGATTATTGCATAATTGTTTTTAAGTCCGTGGTCCAGGCGTAAGGATCTTTTAATAGATTTTTGAACAACAATTGCAACTTCAATCGCAATGCACTCCTAGTAATAATTCCGTTTGGTATTGTTATGTAAAAAGAAATAACTTTTAAGCCCCCTTTTGGCCGAGCGCAATTATTGAAAATCTTGTTAATAGGCTGTTTGAAGTATTAAACGTTAGAAAGTATTTTTGCGGCAATCTGGTATAATAGGAACAGTAAAAAAAGACAACAAACAAAGAGTACAAAAATGTGGCAGAAAATTGACAGGCGGTGGTTCCTTAGGTGATTCGAAATAACTTTTCCCTTTGCGAGAATATTCTGCGTGGCTTCGTTTGCGAGTTATTAACGAAAAACGCCAACTAATCCGAGAGCAGTGGGCGGAGTCTGGCTTTCTGATTGGTCCGTGTTTTTCGTTAATAACTCCGAAACGAAGCCGTGGCGGACATTCTCGCTAAGGAAAATGTTACTTCAAATCACCCGAGAAACCTCTGTTAAGGTTCTTCGAAATTGGTACAGCCTGTAGAGAAAACTTCAAAAGCAGAAAATCTTGTCGCGTGTACAGGGTGCTTCATAATTGATGAGTGAAGTGAAAGAAGAGTTGATATTGATCACGGAAGAATACGTTCGAGAATGTTTCGAGTAAGTGAAGCAAGTACTGCATTATATGTCTGGTCATTACTTTCTGTTTCTACTCAAGAGTATAGTCCCTTTACATCGATTGTGCATTTTTCTGCCTCCACCAACGGTTATGAGTAGATTTTCCCTATGTTTATAGCATCTATGGCGTAAAGTTTGATACGTCGTAGTCCTTCGTAAAGTTTACGAGTTCGTGAAGTTAATGAAACTTTTATTTTATGTAGAGTCCAATAAAATCTTTTACGCTTTAGTACCTGCGCCAGATATAGTGTATACTCTCTTGAAATCTTAAAAATGCATAAAAATATGTACGCCTAATAAAAAAAGAAAATAAAAAAGTAGAGTGTTAATGCAGAATTATATTACAAAAATTAATTATAAATAAATCATTTGTTCTTTACGGAAACCTTAACAAAATGACGTAATCGTTACAATCGAATTGTATATCTCATATTACTTTTGGTTCGTTAAAATTGTTAGGAAAATAAAATGTTATATTGACAAATGAACTTAGCAAAATGACGTAATTTTTGATTCGTTAAAACTTTTAGGAAAATAACATGTTATATTGATGAGATTTTTGATACTTGTCTATAACAATGTGAATTTTCCACCATTCAATTTCATCGCAAAGAGTGTCTTTCCATAGAATCACACGAAAAATAAGCAATTGTTAAAAAATTTTACAGAAACACTGAACAATGCACAACTAAAAATCTTTTTGCAATATGTTAGAACGTGAATCGACATTATAGATAAATTTTTGTTGTCAATGAAGCTTATTATAAACAGCGTTAACTGATTTAGTAAATAAATAAACAATAATAAATGATTGTTAATAACCGAAACAGTTCTTTTAATACTGTCTACAACAAAAAATTCTTACAAGTAACCTATTTTTGTGTGATTCGTTCCAGTGACGAAACTACAAATTTTTAACACCCCCCCCCCCCCCCCCCACCAGCCAAATATAATTTTTGGGCCACCAAAAAAAAAAACCATTTATATTATATAAAGAAAGAGAACTTATTTTACTTAAAAAAACTATTCGGGATAATTTTCGTAAAATCGCCAGATAATAAATGCAAAAATTTTGGGCCCCACTAGTTCAGTAGTTTCGCCGCTGATTCGATTACTCCAAAATAAAATAGCAAAAGTGTGCAGACCGTGGCTGCATTTTGCATGGAAGTTGCAGCCGACCGAAGAAGTGTGCGATTAAAACCAAAATGAAGCAAGGCTCGTAAAATAGGAGTAGAAACGTGCAGTTGGTCGTGCGAAACGGGGAGTGGGGGTGGAGTGAAGAGAAGAAAGGGAACCGGTGGATTTAAAGACATTATTCGGCAGCAGAAGAAACTTGAAATTTCGTGGCGAGTCGTTTGGCACGTATCGCAACCGAGGTGCACGCGCAGAGAACCAACACGTCGCGGCGCGCAACCAATACGTCGCGTCGGCTCGGTATACTCTCACTGTCCTCGGGGACGTTGCTCGAGGACGAGGATAAATTTTCCTCTTCGCGCGGTATCAATGATTTCCCCACCTCGACGCCGTCGTCGCAAAAAGCGGTGTTCTTTGTGGTTTCATAAACGCTTGCTCGCGAGTCATTAAACAATTATATAATCTCCAATTTTTCATTGGACGCTGCTTGTTTTTCGCGCGGCAAGCCGCCATTAGCTACGCTTTGCTCGGAGCGGAGCATTGAACGAACTTTGACGTTGTTGTGGTTCAAATCCGCCGTAATCGATGCACGTTCAAAAAATTCGGAACCGAAATCTCGCTTATATCGTGTAGACACTGTTCCTTGGTCTCCATATTGAATTATTTATGAAATTTTTACCAACACATTCGTCACATTTCTCCGATTAAAACGAGTCCAAACACGCCACAATTTGGATCACGTTTACCGGTTTGAATCGTGTTGGGTATGGATCGCTTTATTGGTTCGGATAATCGAGGTTCTACGTGAACGAATAAATTTGATCCAAATCCTATCGTGTTTGGACTCATTTTAATCGGAGAAGTGTTACGAATATGTTACTAACAGTTTCACGAACAATTCATAAAAAATAAAAAAGTATTAATAATTAGTATTTTTTTCACCGATATACCTATTATCGGTTACACTTCAAGTTTCTGGGCTACTCCAGATCTTTTTCACTAGTTATTTATTACAAGGTTAATGGAAAGACAGAACAACAATTAAAGATATTTTCCATAACGTTCGAAATTGTGCAACGGATCAATGTTAAATTATAAGATACCCGGGACATGTATGGCAAACGTCGAAACAAGTTGAACGACTCGTATTTGCAACATTATCTGCCGGCTTGAATTATGAAACTGTGTAGCGTTCACGTTTTTTATCGGTAGCGTGTTAATTGGTTTTGCGCGGAGATACGGTGACTCGAAAATTTTGGCTGAGGAATGCCGACAAGTCCGTCGATTGTGATTGTATAATTTTCTATCGGACTGCGAACCAGGAACTTTCACTTCGCCGAACATAATTTATCAGATTCGACAGTAATGTTACAATTACAGTAACGATGGTAAAATTATCTTTAGAAATTCCGTTAACAATCCCAGCGAATGTTGACGGCCTCTGAAAAAATATTATGTAATAAAACGTGGACGTTGTCTTGGCTGAATCTGACTATAATACAGCGTGTCCGAAAAATGTTTTACTCGAAAGAGATTTCTGAGCTGATTTGAAGTAACTTTTCTCCTTAGCGAAGATCTTCTCCGCGGTTTTATTTAGGAGTTATTAACGAAAAACACGGACCAATCAGAGACTAGTGGGCGGAGTCTGGCTCTCCGATTGGTCCGTGTTTTTCGTGAATGACTCCGTAACGAAGCCACGGAGAACATTTTCGCAAAGGAAAAAGTTGCTTCGAATGTTCTCTGGAATCAGCTCGTTGAACGAAGAGCTACATTTTTGGGACACCCTGTATACCATATACCATAATCCGAATTGTTCAATTTCCCAGCGGATATTGCTGCTGAAAAGGAGATACGAAAATTAAATTACTTTTTCCCTTGTTATCGGTGATCCCTGTTACGATTTTGAAATCAAATACGGAAACAGAATTAACAATTTTTCCGATAAATATTGAAAATGTACGTTCGACTTTCGGTTCAGCGGCTCTGCTATACGTGTATCCAATTAAACGGTATAAATCATTTTGCAATCACAATGGTAACGGGGTTCGTTGGCGAGATTTGTTTACTATGGCGATCGCGAGTCAACAAAATGGCGGTCTTGGAAACGGGAGACTGTTGTTTCGCGACGAAAGAAGAAACTCCCCCGTGTTAATGTGATTTACAGTGATGTGGCGTGGCTCGAGGTGACATTATCACAGGCATTACGCAGCCAATTGTAACTTACGCTAAATTACTACCATTACGTTGACAACGTGGACTCGAGGCTTCGCCCGCGGGCACAGAACCAGCGCGAGGAGAGAGATCGGGGAACGATAAAATGCAAGTGCGCGTTGCTGTATTAAAGATTTGCGCAAGAATCGCGGACCACGCCATATAAGGCTCGAAAAAAATCCCCCGGCTGTGTTAGATCGGGAAAAAAGACCGTCGCAACAACCACCGGCAAAGTAAAAACAGTTCAGACGGAATCTGTCTTTCTTTCCCTCCCTCCCCATTGTTCAATTCGTATTTGGCTAATTGAACGCTCGAGAACCCACAGTCGGTCTCATAATTAATGGCGTACGCTTTACATTAGAATGATTTTTCTTTTTTTTTTTAATCGACGTCAATTTCATTACCGAGATTACTAGACGACATGTGACGAAAATTTCGGAAAAATTGAAAATTTCGAAAACAGTTTTCTTTTCATTATTTTATTTTACAACTATACTTTTTTCGCACATTTATATAAGTTATGTACAGGATGTATTTAAGAGCAACGGTCATCCGTCCTCTAGGACCGATGGATATTTGTAAAAGAGACTTGCCGTAAAATTGTTTATAAAAATAAAATTTGTTGTTAGAGTTTGTGTTTAAATAATATAATTTAAGACTATAACAACAACTTTCTTTGTTGAAAGATTGTATTGCATTAATGCGAAAAAATAATTAAAAACGATATAATTTGTTAAATATCTTTCGTTATATCGATCGTAAAATGTGAATAATAAATTTCCAGTGTTATTGGCGCTACGGTTCGATCAATTAAAAAATCAATAAACAATTTTGCAGATTATCAAATAACCATCGACGTTTCGATTCACTTTTGAATCATTTTCAAGATGTATTTGTTTGCGTCTGTAAAAATATGCGTATTAAAACAATTTTCAAAATATATCAAAAGATATTGACCAAAAATTTTTTTTCTTAAATAACTATTATTTAAATTACTAGCTTACTTGTTTTTGATGTGAACTAATATTTGAATAGGAGCATCGTGACATCACGCACATGCGTGTGTTCACACTGCTTGCTGTCACTACACTGAGTGTATTGGACACGATCTAGGTTATATCGATCGATATTCGGCGGTAAATTTGAACGAAACATAGTACCTCTTTTAACCACGTGTGTGAATATACCGAATCGGTAAATTCAATTATTAACATTCAATTGTAGTTGGATAAGACCAATGTCCAATACACTCAGTGTAGTGACAGCAAGCAGTGTGAACACATGTGCGTGGTGTCACGATGCTCCTATTCAAATATTAGTTCACATCAAAAACAAGTAAGCTGGTAATTTAAATAATAGTTATTTAGAAAAAAAATTTTTGGTCAATATCTTTTGATATATTTTGAAAATTGTTTTAATACGCATATTTTTACAGACGCAAACAAATACATCTTGAAAATGATTCAAAAGTGAATCGAAGCGTCGATAATTATTTGATAATCTGCAAAATTATTTATTGATTTTTTAATTGATCGAACCGTAGCGCCAATAACACTGGGAATTTATTATAATTTGTTAAAGTTCTGTCAGACGAAATCATTGCAGTAATAAAGTTGCTATATTGCCAGTTTTAAGTGACGTAAAACTTGAATTCGATTGACTTTGTCGGACTTTTGTCAGTGAAAGAGCTCCAAATGAATTTAGTATTCAGTATCCGGCGAATAAGATTTCCTTCAGAATCGTCCGTCGGTTCTCTTTAATCTGCTAACAGCGTGGGCACAATAAGCAGCTGAATTGCTTTCTATTCGACGGCAACCAAGACTACATATATTGCCAAGAGCAACACTTCTAGTCCGTATGCGCGAAGAAAACGCGCTTTGAGAGTCTCGCGCGAATCCTTTCCGAGCCGCACACCGCGCCGCGGCGCAGAATGCGAACGCAGCGCGCGTAGCCGTAGCGGAGAGCGAGGTCTCGATAGTGATTTTCACGGGCAAAAAACGATCGGAAAAAATCCGATGCAGTGGCAGGCTCGCGCGACGCGACGTCCAGCGAGCTAAATATTTTACGCGGCGAGGACGCGGATCGCGCTGCTTGCGATCAGCATAATTAGCTGACGGGTTCCGCGCGGACTCGGGCTCGACAGATTAAGACTCGTCTCCCCACTCCGTCCTCCCCTTCCATTGCTCGATCCCCCCCTTGAGCCACGGTCAGGTCACGTGACGCGTCGCGTCGTGCATGTGTCAGAGCGTCACGTGACTAATCCTGTAGCGGGAGAGAGAGAGAGGGAGTAATTGTTTCCCCTCGATCCGTGTCGGTTCCCCTGATTTAGCGAGATCGCCGGTCGCCGGTCGTCGAGCAGTCGAGCAGTCGAGCAGTCGTCTCGCAAAAAGTCAATCCGAGAAAGGCGGCATTATCATAAATCGCTATCGGGAAACGCATTGTGAAATACAGGCAGCGCTCGAGGGGGCAGGATCGCAACGTCATTACACGGCGTAAAAATAGACGCGGCGATCGGGAACTGTATAAAAGAGCCTTCCAGCATAAAAGCGAGGAACTACTCAATCTACATTTTCATCAGTACACGGACCGTTATCAAAGGAATATCGATTTATTCGAGTTTAACGGCAAACAAAGTTCCAGCGATTCGTATTTCGCCCAGGGAGGAACTATCGACGCGTTTCATCGGGGTGGAGGGAGTGGGGGAGTGGGCATGGGGGCGAGGAAGAGCCGGATACACTTGAATTCGGTAACAAACCTGATATGTTTGAATTCGATATTGAGCGGCATCGATTCGCTGAAATTCGAAAGCAAACAAATTCGGCAGCGAACGATACCCGGCGCACTTAAAATTCGATAGACAGGAAGAGCCGCGCGAACTCGTGTTCCCCCGACAAGAAGTCACAGCAGCCGCGCCGCTACCAAGATCAGAGCGAAATTCAAGACGACCAATTTTGTCGCGTTCTCGTCGAAATTAATCCGTTCGCACTAATTGAACAACATAAAGTTATTTGTAATGAACTTGATAAGTAGTCGGCGAATTTTATGTAGATATTTAAAAAAATTAGTAGGTGCGTTGAATTTTAAAATACCGTTATATTATTTCCGATATATTAAACATATTCAGATAGAAAAGAAATTCTTGTTTCACTCCAATTTGTTGAAATTCAGGTAAAAAGATTTTATTTTGCATAAACATCCGCTGTCTATTATAAGTTTTCTTCAAAATTCATCTATTTGGAGTAATTAAACAACGTAAAGTTGTTGGTAATGAACTTGACAAGTTTTCGTCAACATTAATCCGTTAGGAGTAATTAAACAATACAAAGTTATTTGCAACGAACTTGATAAGTTTGCGTAAAAATTCATCTATTCGGAGTAAATAAACAACAAAAAGTTACTTGCGATGAACTTTTGATAAGAACCAACGTTCCATTAACACATTTCTCTCGCAGTTTCTTATCGGTGAATTTATGTTACTGCACTCCGACGCTCATGTTGCGATTATACAATTTAAAAGATTTATTTCATGGAACTTCTTTTGCCACATACATTAAAACTACGTTGTCGCGTAGGAGAAGCTTTCGAAACGTTTCACTTTGGACAGAATGTTCAGGATTCTGCGAATTTTTATGCGAAATAAACATTTCGTGAAATTTCTTTCATTCATTGATAACTCGGATACGTTAAAAATAAAATATCTTCTTAATTCGCTCGATATAAAATTAATTTTCAGACATTTTTTCAGAATTACGAACTTGCAGCTACTTGCAAAAATAATTAGATGTTGTGATCGTTTCCGAAATGATTTTTGTCTAGCTGGAATCTAGAATCTGAGGTTTCCAAAAAAATGTAGCTCACCACTCCATTTTTAAAAAGGCTCCACCAGAACCCCTAACCCAGACCTTCTTCTAGACAATAAACAAACAAGAGCAGTACTTACGTCTTACAAGTAACAAAATATATTGTTGAAAAATAACGCATCTTGCAGCTTGAGATTATAAAATTTTTACCTATTTGACGAGTAGCTCTGTGTACTTTGAGGATACATACTGATAGATCAATATTATGACAACTTCGTGGGACCCATAGAACGATGTGAAGTCGAATAGGTACCCTGATTCGCAATACGTCGAAGGCAGTCCCGAGACATCATACCGGAAGTAATAACTTCTACTCGGCCATAGGATAGTTGCCCCGCCCCTTTATATTTTTAAAGACAATAGTGATTAATTTTCGGGTAATAGTAAAAATTTTAAAACAGCATACATTTTATTGAAAGAAATAACCTTGTAAGGTCGGCCCTGCTTCTATCATTTATTCAATGAAGCTATAACCGCCCCCTAGATCGCCCGTGCGCTCCCCAGAGGGGCGTGGCCAGCCAGTTTTGGAAGCCCGGAGGTAGATCCGCAACAGTGTCGGGCCGCGGGAGAATTCGCGAGACTGCGAAGCCAGAAAACCACGTGCCGAGTTAGCGGTCGCTTTCCCCGCCTGCGGCAGCCGAATCGTTTCCGCACCCGGACCCGGGCTTCTTCCTCGGACTGGCCCCGCTGCTCCCCCTGAGGAGTCTTTTTTCTTTTCTCCCGGTGCTCTTTGACTATTTACCGAATAGCGAACGGGCCCCGAAGGGAGCACCGGCGATGGTTGCGCAATCCACGAAAACCAGTGTGCTTCTCTTCGCGCGTGTGCGTTTTAAGGCGCTGGAACGGTAGCATGGTGTGCACACACACCACTAGGTCAACCGTATACGTACATGGGGATTGCAAGGATCCGGGAGGCCGCAAATCATGTCTCACTAATGCAAAGTCAAGACTTCTTAGTAGTCACAATCGCTAGATAAAAGATAAATCTAGGGCGCGATCTTCGCCAAATGGCCCAATTTTTACGTTTTCGGGGCTTAAATTGCATTATTCGGCAGAATGTAGCCCTCGTAGCTCTATGAAACGTATTACTCGACAGCTCCGACAGCGGCAGCACTGTAGCGCCGCCACATTGCTTCTCGCGGTTCCGCTACATGCTGTCGAATAATGCAATTTACGCCCCGAAAACGTAAAAATTGGGCCATTTCGCGAAGATCGCGCCCTAGATTTATCTTTTATCTAGCGATTGTGACTACTAAGAAGTCTTGACTTTGCATTAGTGAGGCATGATTTGCAGCCTCCCGGATCCTTGCAATCCCCATGTACGTATACGGTTGACCTAGTGGTGTGTGTGCACACCATGCTACCGTTCCAGCGTTTTAACACTAAACCTACCGAGAGCACTAAAAGCGATAAAAATGATTTAGCATATAAAAATGACAGGGCTCCATTTATTTTGATTTTGTGCAATTTTTATTGCAACATGTGCTCGGATAAAAAAATGTATCGAACCAACTTCCATGTAAGTAACTTAATAATTTCAATAATTGTAAAATAAAAAATATGAAACCGGTCATTTGACCGGCATGGCTGTGGTAGGTTCAGTGTTAATAGTTTCGCGGCCGTGGATACGCTACTACCGCTGGTTTTGTTATGGCGCAGCGGTAAACAAGATCGATGCCCCATGACGACAGGCCGCCGAGCGCGCTGAAGAACAACGACGCGCAGCGCCGACGACGCCTCCTCAATGGGAAGAATGAAGGCGGCGGTTCACGTAGCCGCCGGACGGGGACGTCTTCGACTCTGTGGGAGGAATCTTTCATTAAGGGTCGCATTGAAGGGCCCGCGGATCCATTAACAAATTGCGGCCAGTTGGTCGATACCGTTCCTCGCGACGACCGTCTTTCCTCCTGGCATGCCATGGCACGACGGCGAATCACGTATATTAGACCCCAGACCGAACTGGAATCGGCCATTTTTATTAATTGATCGTAGGTGGTGGTCCCCACCGGTGATTTATTTATTTATTTGTTTGGATAGAAGGTCTTTCGAACTGCTAATGCATACAGGTGACAAATAAAAAAGTAAAATCCAACGTTGGGCAGTAATAAATTATTTTGTAACGATAATCAGTGATCACGATCACATTTGGTCATCTGTAATCATTAACCAGTAATTTGTAATCGCGGAATAAGTTATTCATTTATATCGGATGATTCAAGACACACCACCAAGGTCATTTGAATGTCATAGTGTAGCACATCATTGAACTCGTCTTAACATCAGTTACAACACTATGAAGTTAAAAATATATTTAGACCTTGAAAACGACAACAATAGGAACATTTTTTTTGTATCACTATATTTGGCTCCTTTAACAATAAAACTTTTCTCTCTGACATTCTCTTCTACCTTTAAGCCCAACGGAGCTATTTAGGTGTCCTGTTTCTCGTGAATCACCCGGTATATACAGTATAATAATAAATTTTACAAAAGTAATTATTTCATGATTAATGATTGAACAATTACTTCGATTACTGGAGTTATTCATTAGTCATGATTACTGTTGTAATCGTGATCATAAATCATGAACATGATTTCACGTTAGTGGTAATCGTTAATCAGTAATCAAAATAAAAGAAACGAATTTAATATCGCTCATTATTACCAACCCATCAAAATTATTAATAGAACAAATCGATTTGTTTGTTAGAACGTAGTGGAAGTTGAATTGTTTTTCAGAAAAACACATTTTTTCACTTTTTTTACACATTTTTGAAAAATTTCGGTTTACAGGTGCACATTACCAGAAAGACGCTTTGAAATAATTTAATTAGTCACAACAACAGATTAAAAACTGAAAGTTTCTAAAATGTTGATGTGTCCGAAAAATGACGTACTTCCCTGAAAGGGATGTTTCCCAAGGTCATTTGGAGCAACTTTTTCCTTAGCGAAAATCTTCTCGGCGGTTCTGTTAAGGAGTTATTAACGAAAAACGTGGACCAATCAGAGAGCAGTAGGCGGAGTCTGGCTCTCCGATTGGTCCGTATTTCTCGTGAATAACTCAGTAACGAGGCCCCGTAGAACAATTCCGCTAAGGAAAAAGTTGCTTCGAATGTCCTTATGAATCAGCTTATTGAAGGAGGAGCAATAATTTTTGGGACGCCCTGTATAATCGACTCGTGGTTGAAAATAATCAAAAGCTTGCAGCATCGTTCGCACATCTTTGCGTCAGCGAAACGAGTTGAATTTGGTCGAATGTTCCCACGTGTTCGACCGAACGGAGGCAGTCCTTAAACGAGCCAATCAGAAGAGAAATTACCGAGTCGTTGCGTTTCGGGAAATTTTGAGGATAAAACAGTCTCGTTGAGAGGCTGCCTTCATTAAAATAAACCGGTGTACACGGGCCCGGTAAGAGTTTGCACGGGTTGCGTCACGGCGTTTACGTAATAGTTAATGCATTATATTCGCGACAATAAAATAACATGCGCGCGTGGTTTTATCGAATAATTAGACAGCTGACGTTTATGCAAAATAACAATTTCAAACATTTTCTCGAACATTAGTTTTACGTTAATGTTTTCACCGTGTTAAATTGTACCAGCTCATTTTTCTCTAAATAAATAATATTGCCGTAGAATTCCGAACAGTCGCCGAAGCAACACGGCGCGGCGGCATCAGAAGCGACCGCGGGATTAATTACTGGTTCTGGTCTCATTACGTCCAAAGTTAATTTACATATGTATATGTAATATAAATTTCGTTTCGTTTATCGGGACCACAGAAGTCCCCCGCGTTTTCGTCTTGTTGCTCCGGTTTTGCGCCGCGGGTTTGTTTGCCGGGCTCCGGTACGAAAGGTCTCTGTGAAATAAAAACTTGTTCCTTTTAGCCGTTTCGATTTTGAAACTGCCTTTTAAAATGGACCGTGCACCGCGTTTCCCCCGACCCGGCCGCCTCAAAGCTGGGCGAATCTACGTGTTTCAGCGAAGCGACCGGGATCGGTGAAGGGTGGGGCGGGAGGGGGAGCGCGGACGACGACAGAAGGGCAACAGTCGAATTTTCAAAAGCGCAGGTCGTCCGCGTACTTGCGCGCACACACACACACACAAAAACACATACGCGTATCGAGTGGAGGAGCGTTTTAGCGCTGGCGACGATGCCGGTGAGACCAAAGACAGAAACAGTAGAAGAAAAGGGAGTGGGGAGAGGGAGTGGAAAGGGATGGGGGAAAAAAGGAAAGGACAGACAGAGGACGGGAGGAAAAGGGGGAAAGAAAGAGAGAGACCCAGATTTCATTTTCGTTGATGAGCTTGGCATCGGTCCAACTCGACTAAATATATACTCCCTTTCTCTTTCTCTTCCTCTTTCTATGTTCTCCGTCCTTCTCGCGCCTCCGCGCGTACTCCCCTCTCGCCCTTTTCTCGCTGGGCACCCGCCTCGCCTCGCCTCGTCGCATGCAGCAAAACCCGAACGGAGCCAGATCGACCGGCGAATCTGCTCCGCGAATCGTGCGAAAATATCTTTATTATTAATTTCATCGCCCGCTGAAAACGGTCCGGTAAAAGTTAAAGCAGCTTCTGCGCGAGCAGATGCTGTTCCGCCGGGGCGAAGGTGTGAGAAGCTCGTGTGCTCGACGCTGAAATCGCTTCGCGGATTCGGGGGAGCTTTAAAAATATCCTTATGTTTCGTAACGTGCCCGCGACCGAAGTCAACGAACCGATTCAATTAAATAAACAAGATATTTCGAATTTCCTCCAGATGCGGGCAATCTCTTTTCGCGGAATTCAACGTATTTTATTAGCAGGTTCGCCCGTGTTAGCATGTATGTATCATTAAGCGGAGCAACTTTGCAAAATAATATTTGTTTAGACAGGGTGTCGCAAGTTTGAAGGTTCAAACTTTGTCAGTATATCCTCTGGCACTAAATAAGAAAAAAATTGTTATGTAAACATAGGTCACATAGAGCTTCATTAACCGACTTGCTGGTCGATCTTTGATCGATGTCAATCATGCATTGTCACGGACTATAGACCTTTTGAAATTAATTAACTCTGGAAATGGCGTTATCAAGTGGTAAATACATTGATCTATTCAAGTGAGTGGTCTATTTCTGTATCTATTGGTCTATTTCTATAATACTTGAATTCCGTATTTTTGTTATAACTTTTTAAGAAATCTCTATGTGACCTATGTTTACATAACATTTTTTTTTATTTTTAGTGCCACAGAATATACTGACAAAGCTTGAACCTTAAAACTTGTACATGTGGGTTTATAGTTCAAAGACCACCTGAAGGCGTGTATGTTCGACGTGTGAATGTATTGGGTTGGCAAGAAGGTAATTTTGGTATTTTAAGGTGAAATAAAAACTCAATTTTTTATATGAACAATGAATTTTAATCAATAAGATATTTTACACCCTCTGCAATCTCATTATCAAATGTTAGTTATCAAATGTTAGTAAGAAAAGAATTATAATCTTATAATCTTGCCAACCCAATGTGTTTCATGTGTGTGTGATCCGTGGAAGATGAACGGCGGCCGTTACATGTTTTGGCCGCGGAACCGCCGATCGCGAATTGTCGCCTAGCGATCGAAACAAAGAGCGACGCGAACGACTTATGAATGCGAGCATGTGTGTTTAGATGACGAGTGAGAGATTATCGAGACTGAACCGAACCTAACGGTCAGAGTGCGATAAATGCGAGCAAAGAAGGGCGATATTGCGAGCGGAGCATCGTGCGAGAGCGAGAACGTTTAAAGGCGACATGTATAGAGTCAGGCGTGCGCGATTTCATATTTCTTTCACAATCAGTGTTATGTCTTTTTGTGCCCATCATCCGTGGTGTGTTAAAAAAAAAATCAAAGTCACATTATATCCCATATGTAATACGAGTCTATTGGTAAACGTAAATTATGGACGCGAAAATAAGACAATTAGTAAAGATCTTAAATAGATAATATTGTTACATTCTTTGCAATTTTTTAAATTAATTTTACTTGTGCTTCTCGCCGTTGATGTGTTCTTGATGGGTCGTTCGACACTTTATTCCCATGATGCGTAGAACTGCTGCCAATCTGCTGTCAATCTGCTGCAAATCTGCTATAAATCTGTTACCAATCCACAGTCTAGTAACGAATAAGAATGAACGTTAGCAAGAAAGAAACCCGGAAGCAAAATCATCGACACTCGAGGCAGCAGGATGCTGTCCGGTATTCTTTGGCTGTAACTATGGCCGAGGGACGACTTGTCAAATCCTCGTTCGTCCGAAGTGAATTTACGAGCGTGCACGTTGTAAATTTCACCTCGCGTGTCGTAACAGTGCCGAAACGGCGCAACGAGCCCACCTCGTCCACGAGAAAGCTGTCTACGACAATGTTTCGACTCATTTCGCGACCGTCAGGTATACCGTTGACTGCAAACGGCAATGAATTTCGGAGAGGCAGCGGTCACCGTGTCCACCGCTAACTTTCGTTTACGTCTCCGACCGGGGGAAACTCGCGTCGATTTCCCTCTCGAATTAAAACGTGCAAGAGGTCACTCAAAAATAAACGAGGTCCGCATGCGTGAGAAACAGATAAATGAAATATTTACGATACGATTGCATTGCAGATCACTTTCTATGTAGAACAATTGTCGCATTTGAATTTCAACCGAGTCATCCGGTTATATTTCTTTGTTATACTGCATTTCGATTTATCGTGACGACCAATTGCGTCTACAATGACCTAATTTTTTTACGTGCGTCTATTTTTCCATCTACATGCACTGTCGGAAACATTGTATGTATATCTGTTTGAATTTTAATTTGAGATGCTATTTAAACAGTGTGAATTCAGTAGTGTTCATTTTTTCTTAAAAATTTCAGTAAATTATATCGAATGTATCAGTACTCTGCAATTCTCTTAATCTTTCTGTGAATTTGAATTTTGTGCTTGTCATAAATATAATACTTTAATAATAATAATCTCCTGAATACTAACGAATATTTTTTGCTGAAAATTCGTAAGGGGTTTAGCTACAATATTTTCCATTTTTACCGAGTCGATTGCTTGTAGCAGTGCCATTTGTTCAGGAACATTACGTCGGAAGAGTTATTGTCGCAGACGATTAATTTTCGAATGCAGTTGGATTGTGGCTTTGTGCGTGTTGGATTGCGACAATGAGAGGCGGTCACCGTGGCATGGCGGCGAAACTCTGCGAATCCCAAAAATCCCCGGTGAAGTCACCGGGTTAAGCGATACGCCGCGCCGCTTTCACGAGCGAGCCTCTCGCACGATCGCCACATCTCCCGCGAAACAATTCGGGGTTTTGCAAGTGGAAAGTTGATCGAAGTTTACGGCGCGCCAACTGCCTCCATGCGATCTCTTTATCACGATTTTTCGCACAGTGATTATTTCATTTTTATCCGATTTGGATGCACAAACTTCTCCTATTGGACAATTAATTTATTTTCTTCGTTTTACATTTCAAGTATGTCCGCGACGATGTGAAAAATTAATCAAATTGATCACAAACTGTCATTTTACCATTCGAACGAAACTTTTAGCTGGGCGACTTTTAGGTAGCCTTTTATCAATCTGCTACCAATCTGCTATCAATCTGCTACTTATGACGAAAATGAGTAATTCGACAAAATGAAAAATTTGAAAATACCGTTTACATTGTTTTCAACCTATTAAACGTATCGAACATGAAAATAAATTTCTGTCTCGCTGAGAAATCTTTTATTTTCGAAATACATTACGGAAAAAATTCATCTTCGAAGTTGGACGGGGAATTGTGTCACCCACATACCACCGACGACGCGACGCGGCAGCGAGCGTTGAACGACCGGCATCGCGCCTTGCTTCTTCAACATCTGGTAAATGAAACTCGGTGGATCCGTTCGAAGCAATACGCCGAATAGTTCGTAGCAGTACGCCGCGCCGCTCCGCACCCCGCCGTAGGGCTATGATCGAGAAGCGTGCCCTTTTAACGGCGCGTCGGTCGCGCAGAAACGATTGCGTGATCTTTCGCTGGCAATTCCGCGAGCGGAGCTGCTCGTTTTTCGGGTGACGACAGGAATTTCAATGGGCACAGTCATATATCGGCGGGTGACGCGGCTAACGGTACATCCCTGCACGCTTTCAATGGTCTACCAACCTACCTACCTACCTACCTACCCACGTACCTATATATCGCTCATTCTCATAGCGCCTAGGCCCCCGGATCGATCGCGCCTATATGCATAACGCGTACATACACGTACACACGCGCGTACATACACACGTACCTACTGCACATACATACACATACCTATCGATCGGTACGTTTCGTCTCCCGCGCCTCTCTCTTCGTCTTCTCTTCTCTTCTTCGGGCTCTTCGCCGCGCAGCACCGTACCGCACCGGCATCGTCAGGCCTGACGCTGCTGCTGCTGCTGCTGCTCTCTCGAACGAGAGAAAACGGAAGAGTGCGCGGACTTTACCCACCGACCATTACCCTCTCTCTCTCTCTCTCTCTCGATTTCTCTGTCCTTTGGCCCGATCCCTTTGCCAAGACTTCGTCCCTTCTCGATCGTCCGCCCTTTCTTTTTTCCCTTCTCCCTTTCTACCCGTTAATTTTTCCTTCTCGACTCCCCTTTGACCATTCTTGGGTGGTTAACGAGTCACCCGTCGAAATCTCGGGACTCCTCTCTGCCACTGGAAATTGGAAGATCCATCTCCGTTCCTGCTGCGAAAGAGTTCTAATTGTTCCGCCGGACTCTTCGACCCGATCGTTGCCGCCGCCAATGTATCGGGTGGTCGGGAATCCCGTCCGACGAATTTTTCAACTTCATCATCGTCTTGTTCCTTTTTTCATTGTTTCAATTGGCGAGGATCTAAATCTTCTTTCCGGGTCAGATTTTGACGACTCGGGTCGGGTCGGTACCCGAAAAATCGTGATGCTCGGTTACTCGGAAATTTCGGATAACCGAAGGCGATGTCGGGTCGGGAAGAACGAAAATCTATGACATTCGGGTACCCAAACAATAGAAATTTTCGGGTTCCCGACCAGGCCCGATTTCGACATCGGGTACCCGAGATTTCCGGGTTAGGACCGGGTTAGGTACGAATTTTCTCGTCCTGACCCGACCCTAACCTTTCTTCTCTTTTTTTACATGGGGAAATACTGCAAGTCGCATAACCCTCTCCGTCACCGTAGATGGAGGAGGCCAATGCAGTAATTCATCCATAATTGTCTAAAATATCTAGACGATAATTGTCTAGTCGCCTACCCATGCCACTGAGGGGCATACCCCGTGAGGGGCCCTGAAACTCAGTAGGCCTCGGCCGCCGAGCAATGTAACCCGATACCGGATCGGGTATATCGGTGTGAGACCAAGAGACCACACTAATCCAATGACAAAACTTCTTTATTTTTTATTATTTTTTT
>CM052216.1:8917030-9055748 GCA_028454225.1 Lasioglossum leucozonium | reverse complement strand
TTGACCGGGACAATTCGCGAATCTTACACGGGTAAATATCATCGGAATTATATCATATTTGGTATAATTTTCATTAGAAAAATGCCACGATTATATTGGTGAAAGTTCCATAAAAAAATAATAAAAATTAAAGAAGTTTTGTCATTGGATTAGTAGTGATTCACACCGATATACTCGACTCGGTATCGGATTTCACTGCTCGGCGGCCGAGGCCTCTCGTGCTTCGATGTCCTATCCTACGTTCGGCAAAAGTCAAAGAATAGTATTCCTTCACAATAATTGTCTTTGGCCAGACCCGTGGTATAGACAATTATCGATGAATTACTGTATCACGGCCGTCCCTAGACATTTGGTGCGCGGGAGTCATGGACGCGACCCGACCTGAACCTGGGGAAATACCCGAACCGACCCGAACCTGGGGAAATACCCGACCCGACCCGAACCCGAATTTGTAGGTACCTACACACCGCCAACGTGCACACATCTTTGAATTCATCTCTGAGATCATATCTATGCTAATTCCATGGTCGATGGATCAAGATTATCTATTCTATATTTTCAGTTAGGTAACCTAACGAAACTGATGAATTGACGCAGTTCCCTACTGAATTTTTCAGATTAGTGGAATAACTCGAATATATAATCACTTTTCAAGAACACCACGCGCGTCAGAGTTGCGGGTCGTTGATAGCGACCTCGTGTGAATAACTGTTAAAATATCGTTTCATCGTGACACCTTCGAACCGTTAAATAGGCACACGTCACGTCTCGGCGAGAGGAACGTCCACGAGAAAATTCGTTGGTGTATACCCACGATTCGACAGGAGCCGGAGAATGAATTAAACAACGGCCCCGCGAGAAACTGAACTTTCAAAACACGTTGTGCAAGTGTGCGGCATCGTTCACCGCGTGAACAGAATTATCTGTCGGCTTCTGTGGTATGGTGTATCGATATCGTACAGGAATTATGCGCGGCGACGTCTCTGCCGTAATATTTTAAGATATGGCTGTGCTCCACGGTGACATGTGTTGTACCGTTATCGGATCATCTGTGTAGGCTAAGAGCAATGACCCTTCGACTTTCTTGGGACGAGGACTATCCACGAAAAACGCACGCCCGTCCCTATCGAAGTCATAACCTCTCCAACAGATCGACGCTAATAAATTTATTTGATTTCTCTTTAATTTCTTTCATTGAAAAAAATAAACTCGGCGAACATGAACAATAATTAATTGACACGACAGACTGTCTTACACATAACTGTCCGGGTTTGCTAACACATCCGACCACGTTTAGTTTATTTGTTCCATCTCTGATTTTTACAATTCGCACGCAATACCATAATTTTTAAGGACGGCCCCATTATAAACAAACCAAGTATAGCTCTAGTCCTCCACATCTGCTTTTTACAACTCACCATCCCTCAGGACATCCTTGCTCCTGCATTTTCTTTCGCTACCATCACTTTCACTTCTTCCCTCTCTTCTGTACTTTCCCTCTCTCCAACTACTGTCTTCCACCACTCATTTTGTTGCACCCCCAAAAACCATCTAGACAACCTCCGAGATATTTTCAAAAAATCTTCTCAACCACCGTACAACTAGCACGTTTTTACGTTACTATACTAAACTTGTACATAACCGTTAAAATAAAGAAGAGTTCTCATTCAAGTGACCTTCAATCATAAGTTTTCTTCAAGACACAAATCAGCTCTCACGAGATTAATTTTTCGTCGAGCGCAGCGGGATACGAGTCATTTCCCGTACATAACAATAACAATTATGTAGATGGAATTTCGATCGGCTGAGATTTTAAGGAGCGGGGGAGGAGGGATGATATAATCCTGAATATAACATTTCATTAGTTTTTCAGCTCATAGGAATGGGTATAGCCGGATAAGATGATCAAAAGCGCCCTTGAGTTCCTAAAAGAATTACAGAATGAATTGAACGTAACAATTTTATGGTTAGCTTGGTTCTTTGCGGAAAGAACGTCGAAAAAATCGGTTGTTATTTTTTCTAACTGTTACGAAGGTAATCTGAAAAAAGTCCATATCAAATCCGCGTTAGATCGATTTTTTCAGGTGTCTGATTTTTTACTAACAGGATTTTCAAGTTAAAAAATCTGAAACGAATCGCGGAGTGTGTATTTGTGCGCTAGACATGTCGCAGATTTTTCTTAGAATTTCTGAACATCATTAACTAGGGAAAATAGGGCAAAAACTGATTTTTTGATTTTACCCCATAACTACCATCCCGATCGAGATATAGGGATGAAATTTTACACAGCGTGTTTTTCCTTGATGCCTTATAGAATGATCTATGGGCCATATAATTAGGCTAAAAACCACATTTCAGTATTTTATCCGGCTGTACCCTTTGTGCGAGTCACGCCACACTACAGCCGAATTTTGTGTCTGTAATATTAACGCTTTCACGATTAAGGAAAACATTTTTCCCCATTTTAAAATTGGTGATTGTCGTATTTAACTATAACCTTATCTGCATTTTTTATACATTTTTTAAAATGTATTTTTAATGTATTTTTTATGTATTTTTCTGATGATTTTTATTGATTTTACGTGTAAACAAACTTAAATAAACAGTTACATACTAATATTTATTCTTAGCAACCTGATGGTCGTGAAAGGATTAAATGAGAACGCCTGGAAAATAAATATAATTGTTCAAATCTGATCGGCTGTTGAAGAATTACAATTACCATTAATCAGTTTGTAATGCAACTGCGGCAATGTAACAATGGATAAAAACGATTATCCGTATCAGTTTTACGACACGCATTGCAATAATTAAATCGGTCGAGCAATTACGTAAAAGAATTTTGTCATGCTCATGATCAATCTCCGATCAATCGATCTCCATCACTCGCTGCAGATTCATACTTGGCCACATTCTTCTGATCACCGTGACTATTCGCAACATTCACTCTTGCCCATGAGAACCGTCCAGTCTACCTGTAAACCGACCACAGTTCTTCGACGTACGTTGCCACACTCGGAAAACTTGTGTCCCACTATATCCTTCCCCCCCGGTCAATGGGCGGATCAACACGGATTGGTACCAGATTGGTAGCAGTTTGATAGAAAACTGGTAGCAGATGGGTAGCAAATTGGTAGCAAATTGGTAGCAGATTGGTAACACATTGGTAGCACTTCCATCTCTGTCGTGCATGTGCCACAATGTCTACGGTATTCCTCTCACTTCGAGTCGCTTCCCCTGATCTGGCTACACTGTGGTGCATAACTATGGGACCATTAAAATTTTCAAGTGTTTTGAATAATTCTATCATTTCCAAATGTTGGTAGCATTGTGTAAAAAGAGTTAATAGGAATTGCTGTATAGTGAAAACATTATTTATTTAAAACAATAATAGTACACATCTATAGTATTATCTATAGTATCAATATTACATATCTGTAAATTTGGTCCGTGTTTTTCGTTAAGAACTCTCAAACGAAGCCGCGTCGGTTATTTTTGCAAAGGAAAATGTTGCTTCAAATCACCTCAGGAACCTCCCATTGGAAGTTGAAGGAATTTTTGAACATCCTGTTATTGACATAATTACGTCGTGCCATAATTCCTCTATTTTTCACAGAATTTCTATAAATGTTACGTTTTCAAAAATCCGAGTTTCTTGTCAATAATTCGACGACGAAAACAGAACGTAGTGACATTGACAACAACTACAATAATTACTGGTGAGTTGACGTTGGTCTTCCCATCGTTATTTTGAAGGTTAAAGAATCATTAAAAAAACATAGGTGCGGCGCTGTAGCAGTGCAGCTCGTAGCGAGCAGTTCGCAAAATGGCGGATAGCGTTAGTTTTTCGAAAAAGGTGAGCGACTCCGGAACAGGAAATTCCGTAATAATCGTGTCCATTGAACGAGCGTGGTTCTCTCTGGGTTCGAACGGTACACCGTGCTCTCGAATAGCGTGCGCCGCGCGAAGGAGCATTCCCGGTGCAGAACAATCGCATCTCCCCCCCCCCCCCCCCTCCCAACCCCCTACTGCTGGTTTCGGAAACCTTTGGTAGTTATTGAAAATCATAGGAAAAGCGATACGCCTGTTCACGCCCCCGCGTCTCGATCCAGATCCTTCGTCTCTTTCCGTGTTTTTTTTTTTCTCTGTCCATCCGAGAGTTCTGGTCCACCTGGCGTGCACCTTCGATCATGATCGAGCGTAGGTTACCATTCGACGTCCATCGGCCTCTTTGGCTGGCATTCGCCACAATAATGGGACTCCTCTTCTGGCTCGGCTCGATCGCATTCGATCGAGTGTCTTCCCACGTACCTGCACCCTCGAATCCGTGTATAATGTGCGAAACGACAATGAGCTCGGGACGAGGGTGGACCGACCTAACGGTACGATATCGTGTATCGGCCCGGTCGGTTCTACTCTTAGACCATATATACTTATAGACCCGGCATAGGTATAATATGCGCATAGGATGCAGTGTTCCAAGATATAAGAATATCTGGTGCCCACAAGTTACGGTTTGAGATCATTTAAAATGGTGGATAGTGCATGAGACGGATCACGTCGTCGACGTATACACGCATATCGTTCTTACTGTTCATAATAAATTTCCAGTGTTATTGGCGCTACGGTTCGATCAATTAAAAACCAATAAACAATTTTGCAGATTATCAAATAATCATCGACGTTTCGATTCACTTTTGAATCATTTTCAAGATGTAGTTGTTTGCGTCTGTAAAAGTATGCGTATTAAACAACTTACAAAATAAATCAAAAGATATTGAACAAAATTCCTTTGTTTAAAATAAAAATAAAAACTATTATTTAAATTACTAGCTTACTTGTTTATGATGTGAAATAATACATGAATAGTAGTGACACGTTCTTACTGTTCGCTTGTATCGCGCTTAGGACTGGGTTAGGTTTATTAAATTATTTAAGAGAAGGTATTGCCCTTTACTGTTTGTCCTCTAACTTGTGCAAATTCATTATTGAAAATTACATCTTTAATTTGAAAAATCTGAATTCATACATTGCAGTTCATTTTCCGTTCAATGGAGGCATTTTCGAGAAAACCTCGAAAAACCTGAGTGAACCTTTTGCCTCGAAATTTCGATATCTACAGTTTTCTCGAAGAAATGAACAGAATTAGTGAAGTTTTAGTGGAACAAAAGAGGTCTTCCAAGTTACAGAGCAGCCAAAAAAAAAAAACAAAGTTGACCTTCATATGACTTTTACCCCGAAAAAAACTGATAATCGTCTCGAGCTTGTTTCTAAAATAAATACATTCTCTGCTGATGACGCTCGTTCCGAAATATTATTTAAAATACGAGATTGTTAAACTAAGAGTTCTATAAAAATCCTAAGTGTAGTGGGCAAATTTAACATCAGTCTAGGAAACTCTGTAAATGCTGGTGTGTTCAAAATGGAAATTTCGGTATCGGGTTTGCAGCAGCGCACCGCGTCAACATTGTTGCATAATGTAATCATATTACAAGCGTCTTCTCCTAGCGTTTGACGGGTATGAACAGTGTATCGCCGCGATACCATTGCGGGCACAATGAAGAATTTAATATCTACACGTTGTCGCTGTCTCACTGATACTTTCTATTATTATGAAGTTCCGCGGAATGATGGACGCTGCTATGCAATATCTCCAGTCCCACGCCCTTGCGCGTTTTCCGCTACAGATGTCACATGATATGGAACAGAGCGTTCGAAATAACATTGAATTTATATAGCGATACTGTCCATCAGTTTGGCGTTGTTTACCGTGCCGCGGTGTACATTTGCGTTTTTAGCGAAAACATTTTTATTCCTCAAAACATGCAAACGTGCGTCTAACTTGGTCACACTATACTTGAGACGTGATTTTCGAAATAGTGAAATTTTCAACGTACACAGTACAGTAATTTATCGATAATTGTCCAAAGCACGGATCCGGCCAGGGACAATTATCCGCCAGGTTCTTTGACTTCTGACGAGCATAGAAAAGGAAGCCCGAGGGCCTCGGTCGCCGAAAAGTGTAAACATAATTAATCCAATAACAAAACTTCGTAATTTCTCAATATTTTTTATGGAGCTTTGACCAACCAAGTTTTGGCACTGGATTAGTAGTGGTCTATCGGTCTCACACCGATATACCGGATCCGTATTTTGTTACATTTTTCGGCGATCGCAGCCTCTCGAGCTTCAGGGCCCCTCACGGGGTATACCTCGCTGTAGTGGGGATAGTTTCGGGACAATTATAGGCCAGACACTTGGGACATTTATCGATAAAACACTGTATTCAGACCTGGCCTGGGCAACTTGCGACTCGCGAGCCACACACGACTCCTCTACCCTCTCCAGCATCTTCCTCACCACCTGTAAAGGGTGGAAGAGAAGTCTGAACCTAACCCCGTTAAACGTCTGGATCCAACCCCCTTAAAAGTCTGAAATATGAAATAGTTGGTAGTGGGGAAACCGATACACTTATTTGGACCATTCACAGTCGGGGACAATATTAAGTGGACACCCTTTATGAACTAATAACTTTTTGAAAATTGCACCAAACAACTTGACACTTTCTGAGATGTTAAAGTGATTTGTTTAGTAGGGCAGAATTTTTTTTTGAAATTTCTATCGTTTGGATGAAAAAAGTAGGGGTCACGATTTTTCACTTTTTCTTCTGTGGTTATAATGAAAATTGACAATATGCATTTTGCAGATCTAAGTAAATTATATACAAAGTTTCGCAGTATTATAAAGCAGAAAATATTTTTCGAAAAATTTAGGTTCTTGACATTTTCATTTACACGTCATTCTTTTAGCACATATTACTTTTAGCACATGTTACTGTTAATTGAATTTTTTATTATAATGAAAAGTTTCGACTTTTAAAAACACCCAACGAAAACAATCACGAACAAAAAATCCATTATGTCTATTAATAAATCACAGTCGGAAGTTTAAATGTATTTTTTTGGAAATAGCGTTTTCACAATTAGTACCAAAAATATCACGGGGACTAATGAAGTAATTTAACTGAAAGCCTGTCATACTCTTTTTTCTATAACAGTCGTAGTATTGCTAAATAGAAAAGAAATCACTTTTATATATAATATAATATCGCATTTTCAGTTCGAATGATTGTTTCGTCGAAAATTGGAAATTTATAAAATCAATTATTAATCCCATTTCACTTTAAAGAAATATTTTTTTATGCCGATACAAGTTGATGGAAAAATTTCTCTGTTTGAAATCGTTATGTGTTTCAATAATTTTTTAAATATTCTTATTGAATATTATCTAACTATAATAATAATAATAATAATATAATAACATAGTAAGACTTGTCATTAGCATAGTAACATTATTAAACAACACCTAGTAAATGTAAACATTTTTTATATGTTGTCCTCGACAAACCTGTGGTCAACAAATCAGCCGTTGGCTATAATTCCTAAGTTTGAAACAGTAAAGCCTTGATCTAAGAAAAATCCTCGGGTCCGTGCTGTTTCTTAGATCCTGTGGTTCTACTATTTTTAGAGGCAGCTTCTCGCATGGAATGGCCCGCAGTGGAGAGGATATTCGTTCTTTTTGGATCAAAGTTTTACTGTATTATTTATTTCTTAGAAAGTTGACTCTGTTACAAAATTGCCCAAATAATTTCTTTGGGAACTTGCAATCAATTTCTGGTCCAGCCAATAAAAATATGTAACCAGTATACCAGAGAGATGGCCAACTTCTGTATACGTATACCGGGTGATTCACGAGAAACAGGCCACCGAAGTTAGGCTCGAAGATAGAAGAAAATGTTACTCAGAAAAGTTGTACTGTTAAAGGAGGCAAATACGGTGATACAAAAATATCTTCAGACTGTTCTGGTTTTCAATGTCATGTGAAGGTCATCGATGATTTTCAAACGACACCATATATTTTTCACTTGACAGTGTTGTAGCTGATGTCAAGACAAGTTCAATGATGTGCTACAGCTATGACCTTCGAATGACCTTGAACTAGAAGAATGATGGTAAAACAATGACATAACTTCAGAATGAGCAATCACATTTCATTCGAATTAAACGAAATGTTCGAAATTATGGCGTTGAGCAGTAACAGAAATTGATAATTGACTTTTGTGATCGTTCCTGGTTCGTTTGACGGGGTGTGCGTGGCTAAATGACCGAAGAAACGGTACTCGTTCCGTGCAATGATCTCCAGCACGTAAGAATGAGTGGTGTCCTGACCCGGCTCGGCTCGGCTCGGCGCGGCTCGCCGCTCTTTTGCATTCCTGTCGAGGAGGTCGCGCGTCTGTTCCGCGTCCGCGCGTTCATTCAGCCCGTGGAACGGCCGAACTTCTTTATTATTCGAGGCGGGCTTTGGACTTCTGATTAGCGTTAACGGTTGCTGGCCGGCGCGGCGCGGCTCGGCGGATAGGGTGTTCCTAGGCGAGTACATAACGCTTATAGGCGTCATCCCGGCCGATCGATTCTGTCTAAGATCGATCGTCGCGGCAAGTGCGTGCGCCGCTCGCCGCCGCCAGCCCGCGAGCAACCTCCGTCGTTCAACTGCTGGAAAAGTGGTTAACGTCGTGTGAAAACACTCGGCAATTGAAACCAATCAGCCATTAGCGTAGGAGAGGATGCTCCTGCGGAACTTCCCCGGGAAACTTTTACGCCGCGCGTCGAGCCGAGTTGGGCCGAGTCGGGCCGGGGATCTCCCCCTCTTTTGTATTCTGGATAAACGTTTGCCGAACGAGGCGCGGCCTTCCACGCGAGAGACCGTTAAGAGCCAAGTTTTCGACGGGACACGAGTTTCGCGATGGGAAAAGTCCTCGTTGATTAACACCGGTCGCGTGACGAGCGCACCACCAACGATTTCCACAGCTACGCCCGAAAATATTCCAACACTCGATTCGCTCCTTGCTTAGCCGCTAGGAGCTGAACGAAACGTTTGATGCGTCGTATCAAAGCTGTAGACAGGGTGTTGCCGGATGACCGGGTCAAAAGTGACCCGGAACCAAATTGAATATGCAACGGGCCATTCGACAGCTTATCCGTTAGAAAATACTCTCCGTTTATTTTCAACCATTTACGTCGTCACGGTGGGTAGTAATGGGGTGACGAAGAAAATCAGGTCTTCCGGTCGTTTCTCTTCGATTGGAAATTCTGAAAATATCACGCATATCTCAGCTATTACAATGCACACCTGTGAATTTTTCAGAATTTTCGGTCTCGAAACCGAATTTTCAAAAATTCAAAATGGTTTCAAAATTTCTCGTAGAAGTCACGAAATACTAAGTTCAGATTTTTACAGTTACATCTCGTTGTGGTTGTTAATTCTATCAGATTTTTCGACAAAAAAATCGTAATTTGTATCGATAATGCATTTAAGATAAATATAATGCGTATAAAACATAAAAAAATTTATGTTCGTTGGCATTTGAATATTTTTGTTCCTTCGACAAGTGAAGCGTTTGTTATGATCACCTAAAAACTGCTAACAGCCCACGCAAATGATGCAGAGACGATCTATTAACCGCGTGAAACATTTTCGCATTCACGGACCGGAAGCCCTCAGTCTTTGGACTTCCTAGAGTCATTTTTCAAGTGCTCCTTCCGCATTGAAGAGCCCGACAGCATCTTCTTCATAAAAGCGGCGAGAAGGGGTGGGGGGTGTGGAAGAAAAAATACTTTGCGAGCGTTTACATTCGTCCGATGTTAACTTCATGGTAAATTATAATTCTGGAGAAGTATGGCCGAGGTATGTCCTCATTGCATGCCACGGCGAGCAATTTTATTCATTCCCCTTTTGCTCCTCCCGTTTCCCTACGTCGCGACGCGTCGCGACGTCTTGCGTCCGCCTTTTTCTAAAGAGGTGAACTTGCATAATATTCAGACGTATACACGGTATATTCGGGCTTTCCTCTTTTTCTTTATCGCCAAGTCGTCGGGAGGTTGCCTCACCACCGTCGGGCGAATAGAAATTTATCGGCTATCACGAATAATTCACGTCTGATAAATATTTCACCCCCGGAAATAAATATCGGGCACGCCGCGTTGCGCCGCGAACGGCTCCGGGTTAATATATTTCATGCTTTATTTAATGCTATGCTTGGGGAGGGGGAACAAAAGGTGTTGTATTTTCTGTGTAACTACTATATTACCATACTTTTGTAATTCTTTCGAGGGGCTGGTTCCCGAGGCGATTTCGAGTAACTTTTTCCTTTTGCAAAAATCTTCACCGCGGCTTCGTTGAGAAGTTATCAACGAAAAACCACGGGCCAATCGGAGCGCGGCTACCACTGCTCGCGCCGAGCCCGGCGTTGGCATTGGCCCAGCCGGAACTCACCGCGCTGTCATTGGTCCGTTGTGTTCCGTTGATAGCTCCGTAACGAAGCTGCGGAGAACATTTCTGCAAAAGAAAAAGTTGCTTCAAATCACGTCCAGAATCATCCCCTACAACGAGGAGTCACTCCTTCGTACAACATTTTTGGGACTGCCTGTTTATTGCGGATTCTTACACGCATTTCTAACTTAAGTGAGCGATAAACTGGAACAGCTTACTTCGAATCGAAATCTTTGCAAACCGTTTGCAAGAACCGAACCAATCCGTTTCGCCCTTCGTCGCATCTGTTAATTTTCTGTAAAATTCCAGAGAACCGATACGAGTCTAATAACGTTAGGCTAAAAGAGGGTGAGTGACCTACCAGAACGTGACCCTGTTTATACGAAAAACCCATCCCCATTTTTCCGCGAACCGCGTCACGTCCTCCCGCGAGAAGCCTCTTCACGATTCCATGCATTTCTTCCTTATTCCTAGGATCCGCCTTTCACGTTCCTCCTCCATCGTTCGCCGACAGCGAGCCAGTTTCATTCTTTTTTTTTTCTCCCTTTTCTAAAATTCTCTGTTTAACACACAGAGCCCGCGAGTCGCTCGCAGCCTCCTCTCCGACCTCTTCAACAATTTTACATACCTGTTTTCGTAATATCGTCGTTGCCCCAATCGTTTTCACGATTCCTCTTAAAACGGTACGGATTCCTTACGAAGAATCGTCCATTTAGCAAAGACCGAGTTCGCCGAGTGAAAAGCACCATTTTGTACTCGCTACCGAGAGAGTCGCGGGTCCTCTCAGCGCCCTTCAACGGTTGACGAAATAATTATTGAGGAGAGTATCAATTTTTAGTTTCGAGCAATAACTTTAGTATTTACAAATTCGTAACAGTGTGGTAGCAGATTGACAGCAGATTGGTAGCAGATTGGCAGTAGATTGGTAGCAGATTGACAGCAGATTGGTAGCAGTTCCGTCCCTGTCGTGCATGTGCCACAATGTCACTGATAGAGGGTGGGTAACTGTGTTCCCCTCGATTCGAGTCAATTACCCTGATCTGGCAACGCTGCAGCGTGCTGCGAGAGAGAGAGAGAGAGACGGAGCACGACCTGCCTCAATATAGGTCGATTTAGAATAATTCTTGTCTCCCTTTGTATCTCGCATCACGCCCTTAACTCACTCGAAAGTTCGTGCTACCGTTTTCTCCCTGTGTCTCTGTGTGTCTGGCGACGTGCGCACCCCCGACGAGCTTCTACGGTTGCATCCGATACACTCGCTGCTTGCTGCACGTCGCCCCATTTGTATCTCTTTAAACGTCCCGCCTCCCCCCGCCAAAGCTTTTCTCACATCCGTTCCGCAGAACTGCTAATCGACAGTCCAACGAAAAGTATTTACAGTTTGCTTTGTTGAATCGTGAGAAGTGTGACCGGTAATATTTTCACGTAGCATCACCCCTTTTTCGGTTTAGTATCAGTTATCAATGTGTATACGTCAGGAATGACTCGTGCCGGGCCGGGTCAGATCGGGTCGGGACCCGAAAATTCGTGATACTAGTGTACGCGACGTCGAAGTGGGGGTGCAAACCTGAAAATTTGTCATTCGAGTATCCGAACATTATAAATTTTCGGGTTCCCGACCGGGCCCGATTTCGATTTCGGGTTTCCAAAATTTTCAAATGCACAAGTGTCAAATTTTCGGGTCGCGACCAGAACTAGGGGGTGCCCGACCAGATCCGAACCCATGGATAATACCCGGCCCGACCTACCCGACCCGAACCCGAAATTTTCAACTACCCGCTTAACTATACATACAAAAATTACTGGTTGAAAAATAGCTAGCAAAATTCGCAATGTCTTATAAAAATTATACTTATAAAAGTGGAATTAAAACTTTGTATACAGGGTGTCCCGCATACCATGGACGGGAGATAATCCTACACGCATAGGTGGATCGAAAATAAAGAATATAATATTTTTTTCCGACGCCTCGGTTTCGAGAAAAACGAGTTTCAGGATTCGTCTGGTTCGCGTGCTACAGTATATGTAGGAAGTAGAATCGGTAGGTCATTATCAGACGCGTTGGCTGATTCCCGTCCATTCTCTTTGCAGACTCGATTTACTCGAAAACAAGACAACAAATGAAACCATTTTATTTTTTCTTCTCGACTCAGTTTCGCGTGTAGAATTACTTCCTGGACACCCTGTGCATAAGTAAACGTTGAGTAAATAAGATTGTAGTATTTTTTCGGAAACCGTGTAAAACTAAAAAACAGTTTAGTAAAAATGCAGTATTTTTTATACAATGTGTTTTTGTTAATGTAATTCAATTCTAAAGAAAAGTTTCGCGTGCACAAGTAACAGCCGAACGAGAAGGAATGACGATAAAATGAAGTTTATTGAAAATTCAAAAAAAAATTATTAAAAAATTATTTCATAGAAAAATTTATGTATTATCGAGGAGTTGTATTAAAATTTTTATTGCAAGTAACAGATGGAAATCGCATATTCTGTTTTAAACATTGTTTCTTAAGAATTTCACGTGGGCCCAGTCGAAATCTGTTATACATAAGATTGATAAAATATAAAGATAATTAAAAAGGACTGAAAGCGAAATGAACATTGCAAAACCAATTTTCCACTTTATGTTCAGAGATAAGTGGTAGCTACAGACACAATCGTCGTTAAAACAACCATTAAAACAGAATGACTTTTCAAACTCCGAACGACCCGACTTACAATTCAGAATTGGAAGCACCGGTTTTCCAAGAGACTGGCGAAAAAGGATTTTGGAAAAACTGAAAAAGGGAATAACTTTTCAGCAGCTCGTCGAAGAGTTTGAATGAAAACGGACATTGTCACCGTAAGGCCGGACACTTATAGAATCAGCTTAAATTATTTCAAACGTCTATAGAAATTTTCATCGTGAATGTTGCCAGGGAGCAAGCGAAGAATCCTGGAAAATTGACTTATTTCGTCCAAATTTATTGGTGGTGTAGCATCTCGACTGTAGGGCAACCGGATGACGTAGCAGGCGCCTGCGATTGGCTAGCCGGTCACGGTAGCAAACATCGAAACTTGCTCGGCCACATGGCCGGGAAAGGAGGGCAGGGGGATGACCCAGAGCAACCCTTTTCCGTTCACAACAATCATTTCGGCGGCGAGTGTAGCTGGTGTTGGGTAGCCTCGGACGAATCAGCCCTCTCCGTCAGATATTTCTTTCTTTTTTTTTTGGTCTCCGGATGATTCGAGCCTCCCCGCGTCTCGCGGTAGTCGTTTCACTCGAGGACAACGGATAGATAGGTAGCAGAGACCGTAGAGAGGAGAAATAGACATAGAGACATAGGCACGATAGGCTCTCTCCTCTAGCCCGTTCGGATCTCTTTTTCTTTCTCTCGTCCTCCCCCGTCCCTTTCGATTGCACTCACCTCCCTCCACGGTGTGTCACCCTATCGCGTCCCAACACCCCACTCCGTACCCTCGTCGCGCGGCGCGGCGCGGCGCGGCGCGGCGCGGCGCGACGGCGAGCCCTCCTCGCTGGTGCGCTTACACGGCTCTCCTCTCCTCTCTCTCTCTCTCTCTCTCTCTCTCTCCCTCGTTGATCGCGCTCCCTTCGGCCGGATCAGAGGGAGAGAAACGTTCCGGAGGACCGAGCGAGAGGGCGATAGCGATGTTGCACGGTGGGGCTGGCTCTCTCCGGTCTTGCGCGGCGCGCACCAGTCAACCCGGAGCCACGGTAGCGCAAGTACTGTGTGTTCGTCACGTCCCGTCACGTCACGGCACGACACGTCAAAGTTAAGGGACAGTGGTCGCATCGGTGCCGCGGGGGTTCTTTACCGGTCTTTAAATTAACGCTCGGTGGTTGAAAAGTGTGTATGTAGCCGCGTTTTGCGACCGATGTGACAGAAAACCCGAGGAAAAGAACACCGCACGAAGGGAACCGTCATTCACCATCGCCATCATTATCATCATCATCATCATCGTCACAAATTTTTTCAAAAGAACTTGTACCTAGGTGTACGCGAACAGGCAAATCTCAAGGGAGGGGGGTGGTTCGACGCCGGGTGTTCTTAACGTGTGAGAGAGAGAGAGAAAAAAAAAGTTGATCGCGAGTGGCATAAAAAAATAAAAGATTCAAGTGAGTTTCGAACAGGTCGACGGAAAAGAGTAAAACAGAGAGAGAGAAAGAGAAAGAGAGCACACACAGATATCGTTGGTTGCAGTGGTGTCGAACCGATGGCACGCGTGACAACGTCGTCTTCGTGGTCGTTATCGTCGCCGTCGCCGTCGCCGTCGTCGTCGTCCCCGTGGTCGGCTCGGTTCGATCGGTCCCCGAACGATCCTCGCGCGTGGAGAGTCGCGGTGATGGGGTCGTGACTGTCCGCTAGTGTCAGTCGACGCCCCGGTCGCAAACAAGAGCACGACCAGAACTGCCGACAGCAGGAACCACCGATCGCCCGAGACCAACGGTACCAGCCGATCGTCATCGTCGTCGTCCAGCAGCAGCAGGAGCCCTGTTGTTATCCGACAGACCGGGACTCGCCGAGCGAACCGGAGACACGAGACGCGAGACGCTGAAGGCGAAAGGGGGGGAAAAAAAAGTATCGACGTTTCTCCCCGCGCCTCCGTAAGAGTGTGTCCGCGTGTGCGTGCGTGTGTGTGCCGCTCTCACCCCCGAACGTCGTCGCGTGTGTGGCGAACACGGCCGCCAAGCTCAGCAGCAGCAGCGTGTACACGCCACGGTCCGGTACCCGGTCGCCGCCACCGCCGCCGCCGCCGGGCTTCACCGAGTGAAAGTGAATGATGCGCCGTGATCGCCGGCCACCACCGCACACGCAGTGCCTATTGTGAACAGGGTTTTAGTTGCTTTCTTTTACGTTTCTGTGATAACGCACAAAACCCGGAGGATCCATCGAAGAGCGACGACGACCACGACTGGCTACCACGAAACGCAACCTGGTGGGTGGTTTTGTTACACTTACAGAGTCTTTTGTTTCGCTCGGACCATCATAGTCCAACAGACCCCCTACCCTCGGTTCACCTTTCTAGATGATGTGCGAAGTTGATTTGGAAGTTTTCGGTGGTATCTAGGACAGGGTGATCGGAGACGAGACCATTCGGACTAACAGTATTTTTAGCATCGATTGTACCCGCCGGCTAACTATTCGGGATGATCGGACCAGCCGCAATGTAGCGTTATCAGGTGTGTGTGTGTGTGTGTGTGTGTGTGTGTGTGTGTGTGTGTGTGTGTGTATGCGTGTCTCGTTAGGAAACTCTAAACTAGGACCAGCAGACTTCTTCTTTCGCCCCGGGGAGGTTTTTTAGTTTTGTTTTTTTTTCGCGTTCTCGTTTCTACCTTTTTTGCTCTCCTCTGCTTTTTTCCGGAGCGGTCTTTTCATCCGACTGGAATATGTTTTCTCGTGGCGCGGCCTATCGCTCCGGCTACCTCGCCCGCGCCTCTTTCGCTCTTACTCGCGCGCGCGCCCGCTCTGTCTTTCGCCCACACTGCCATTTACCTCCCGGTTATGGATATTATTAAGTAATATCTACGTCGCGCGCTCGAGCTTACTCGGCTCGGTGCATGCACGAGAAAGCGCGGGTTCTCATCTACATTTTTCCTGGAAATCGACGACAGAATTATGCGAACTATCGCAATTAACATAGCCGAACACAACTGCTCGCACTGATTTATTCGCAATTATGAAATTATCGCCACCGGAGATGTTCACTGTTTAACGACGAGTCCGACGAACGCTAGATCTCTCGAGCTTTCGAGCACGCGAGCAATGGATCAACCGATCCGATACCTGGATGTTTGTTTGTTTAACAATCTTCTATGCTGCTCGCTGTAGATAATTATGCAGAGAAACTTTGTGAAAGTGTTTATACATTTGGCTCGGGCGAATTTTATTGCTATGGTTAGGCTAGTTAAACAATAAATGATCTTTTATAATAATATGAGATTTTTCGATGGGTTTTATTTGGCAACGAGTCTTTCGCTCGCGCACGTAATTTGTTATATGCACATTCAGACTAAAGGGAAAGTGACAAAAAATTGAGAAAATCTAGTTTCTCGAGGAAAACATTTATTTAAAAAAATTAATTGTCTTAAATCTTAGTATCATAACTAGCCAGTGGATTTGTATGCAAAAGACTGCGTTAATTTCAAGATATTTAACTGTTTAAATTTTACTGTTTTGCGATCTTTATGGAAAATAAAAATTTGCTGGGTTTGCAATAATTTGGAGTGAAATAGATTAACCACTTGGTTTGAAGCAATAATAAATAAATGTTTAATAGATTGAAAATAATATAACAGCTTTATTACATTCTCATAACGTTTTTACTGTTTTAAATCACTGCTACTCATTTTTGTCATAAAATCTGCCATTACTTATGTAAACATAGATCATAGGGCTACTCCATTTTGTTTCGTTGACCATCTTGGAAAACAAGGAGTTTTATGTCGTAATTAGTCTGCGGATTTTTATGCAAACTAAAAATTGTTATAATCGCAAAACACAGGAGCTACGAGCACATTGATTTCTTACGAAACATTAAAAGAGTATTTTGAAATTCTTCAAATGTTTCTACTGTTTCGAATTCGGTCCACTAATTTTTGTCACGAATGCATAAACTCCGCAGCCTAATTGTGAAAAGAATGCACGTCAGTTCCGAAGGGATGCAGATGGGGGTAGTTTTTCCCGCGCTGCTCGGTTCGTGTAAATGTTTTCGGCTGCACATCTTCGATTCCGTTCGCGTCGAGCGCGACAGCTGTTATCTTTATTCTATTTCCGAAGGGAGCGGGTGGCTCGGTAAATGTACGGAAAAAATGCTGGCCAAATATAAATCCGTAAGTGCTTGATGAGTGTAACAAAAATATCAGAAACGTTCGAAATCTATTAAGTGCAATTTGAAACTGAAGGAACCTCGGAAGTTGATACGGTTGAACAGAAAATGTCTTTTTATCGAACGGTAGCTTACGCTGCATTAGTATAAAGTAAATCTCGAAAATAATGATCTCGCATGAATGTGCGAATCTTTGGTTTGGATACAGTACACCCTAACATCGATAACATTGAAATTCGTCCAAATTTTTGGTGCAGCATGGGTCCACCTAGTTTAAATCCAAAGATATGGTTACGTTAAAATACTACATTTTTAAAAATAATAAATTGTTTTTAGTAATACAGAAATTGTCAAAACAATTCTTTAGATGGTTGCATTTGAGAATAACAGTTTTATTAATTAATTTTGACGTAGACGATCAAGAATGGTAAATAGAAACAGTCATTGTTCATAAAAATAATTCGATTCACACATTGTAAATTATTCACACTATTCTGTTGAATAAGGAAATTCGATGAGATTTGCAGATACCGTTGAACCACTACTTGTCATTATGACTATTATTAACTGCGTTTCTATTCACTATTTCGATAAATATTTAATACAATTGATTCAGTGCATTTCCAAAATTCTTTATTTAACTCGCTCGTGTTTCAAATAAAGCGACGATCCTTTTTATTTGACGGATCACGTGGTTTAGGCGCCCCTGCCGAATTCTAACCCTTAGAGCCATGCCCACGTGTTGTCTCCCCACTCTATCTTCCCCTTGTACCACAATATTCCCCCACGCTGCCGCCACTGTTCGGTCACGTAACGCGTTACTGTATTCCCCTCGATTCGAGTCAATTTCCCTCATTTGACCACTTTGGTACCGAGTGTATACGTATGGTGTAGCAATATTGCAGTGTTCGAAACAAAACCGTTTTTAATTTTCAATGGATCCTTTCCTTTTAATTCTTCATTCATCTTGTCATTCGCTTTCCAAATTCGAAAATGAGTTATACATTAATTATAAAGTGATTCTACATCTTTAAAATTAATAAAAAATTGAAAAATTACTTTATCAGAACAGAAATCTATTTGTTAGATTTGGACGATGTTTACACTTTAAATAGAAACATTATTTTCATAACTGCCAAGCTGGAAGTGTTCTATATGACGTGTAAAAATTGCGTCAAGTCAAAATTATAGGAAAAAATTAGTAACAACTTGGTCTATGTATAAAGTTATTCTGTAACAATTACGTGACTGACGTTTAATTTATTATTAAAATTATACTAACTTAAATATATTAGAATCCCTCTAAATTAATTTTCAGCTTGAAATTAACCCCTTCAATTTAAAATCAATTTATAATTAATTTATTATTAAATATGTGCACGTGACATATTTGTTCAGACCTACAAACAGATTTCTGTTCTAATAGAATAATTTTTTAATTTCTTCTAAAAGTCTTCTCTGAGATTGTAGTACAGGGTGTCCTAAAAACGTGGTACTTCCCTGAAAGGGCTAATTCCTGAGGTGAGTTGAAGCAACGTTTCCCTTTGCGAAAATCTTTTCCGCGATTTTGTTAAAGAGTTATTGCCAAAAAATACGGACCAATCATACAGCCAGACTCCGCCCATTGCTCTTTGATTGGTCCGTGTTTTTCGCGAATAACTCCTTAACCTAACCGCGGAGAAGGTTTTCGCAAAGGAAAAAGTTGCTTTAACCAACCTAAGGAATCCATTTCAAGGTTTCTAATTGCTAACAAAATAATTTTTTAATTTCTTGTTTATTGGCTTATATGTATATCATTATGCATATTGATTATATAATTATTGGTGACTGAATGTCGGTGAAAATCTCTTTGTTCGATAATCGTGAATGTAGTGTGCCGATATAGTTTTCGGAGCCACGCACGGGTAGAACGGCTATTCGCTGGCACAGTGCAGAGCGGTGGCAGAGCGCGTTGTTCATAGCGTAGAAGCGAGAGTCACCTGCGTCTCTGTCGGGGCAGTGGTAGCGCGGCAGCAGCGATGCTGTAATAACGCCGGCACGCTCGTGCCAGAACCAAAGTATACGCTCGGTGTACACGACCTAAATAAGATGCGATGCCCCCCGGGGCGAAAGTAATTCACAGACACATGCGTGGTACCCGGGGATACACGTATATGCCGCGCCGCGCCGCGCCGCTCTGCACCGGCCTGCTGGCTGCCTGGCTCTCGGGCTATAGTTTACCAAGTGCCGCAGGAACGCGTCGACCGCTTTAGCGCAGGTTCGACCCGCGTTTTTCGCGTTGAGGTCGTCAGGTACACGCCGCGCGGCTCGTGTTCTACCATAATTGCGGTCCGCTTAAGTGGAAAGCGTAAAATTAGCAATCGCTAGACGACGCACCTCCGATTTTCCGACGTCGCCCCGAAGAATATTAGAGTGGCTCGTTCCTCTCTAGCCATGGTCACCGCTTTTGCATCGTTGTTCCGCGATCCACGCGTCTGGAAACCAATCCTCCTTTTCCCTTCCTAAAGTATGTAAGCATTTTATGAACGAATCACGTTGACACAGACGAAACTGCTACCAATCTGTTCTACTTCTCTTCTAGTATCATTCATTAGGATATAATGGCATTACTAAGTATAATTGCATTGCTAGCTGTTGCGACAGAGGCGATAGAGTGATTTGTGTATCTGAAATACGTACCTACCTTGGAAAAATAATTGAAGAGCTTAATGGATGAACATGTCGAGTAAAAATTTTAAAAATCAGATGTAAATTTATTAGGTTGCCCAGATATGCCACTCAGCATGTCCATCCGCTAAGCTCTTCAATTATGTAAGAGGTTAAATATTGTTCAATTTTCGTAAATAGTTGAAAAACTATATTCACATGGCGCCCACAATAGTTCCTGGACGTTTACAAATCAAAGACAAATAGTTTAGAAATTTTCAATAAATTTGTCAGTTTCTGTATGCAATCCATTTTTCTTTCTAATTATTACTTAAATGCAGGATACAAAAATTTTTGTTCGACACAGCACTTAAATATAAATTGTATAGCTGTTAATGCGTAATAAAACAGTCCAACATATAATTGATAAAAAGTGTCTTACGTAAAGATATTTTTACCTCTTAAAAATTTGTCTACCATACCTTCTATGATTTTCATTGAAAATTCACAATGTATCGACGAATAGATAATAAATACTGAATAAAATCTACAAACTCTAAAATATTTTTCGAGAAAGAAATTTAAAAAAAGGTTAAGATAAAATAACGGAGTAATGTAAACGAAATAATGACACTATGCTAAATTCATTTTCTTACGGATCCACAAACCCGATACTATATTAATATTAATCACAGAGAACGGTTGAAATCGTGAAGTGGGGGTGAATTAGTATTCGAGAGACCTCTTGTAACGAGACTATAGATTTAATTGGTTTAACTCGAGACAAGTTGGAACTATTTACTGTTGGCTAAGTTGAAGTACTGACTCAATATAATCAGGATAACAGTATTATAACCATAAGCTTGCTCGCGTTGCCGAGTGCCATAAATTTCGATGTCTCGGTTAGACGAATTATACCTCATTCTAACCACGGTAATAAAAACGTGGCGAGTTTACACGTTGCTCTCAGACCGATACACTAATCACATGATAATGAACGAACAGGAGTGGGACACGCATCGTAGATGAATCATAACCTTTTTTTCAAGTAGGGTTGTAAATTTCTATTTCGGGGACACAGTGTATAACTAAATTACAGTAATTGCAAGTAAGGTGTGTAATTTCTGATTTGTACCTGATTGGTAGCAAATTGGTGGCAGATTGATGGCAGATTGGTGGCAGATTGGTAGCAGTTCCG
Source organism: Lasioglossum leucozonium (assembly GCA_028454225.1). Classification (NCBI taxonomy): domain Eukaryota; kingdom Metazoa; phylum Arthropoda; class Insecta; order Hymenoptera; family Halictidae; genus Lasioglossum; species Lasioglossum leucozonium. The sequence continues at coordinate 9,034,747 of CM052216.1, read as the reverse complement.
TCTCTATCGTGCAGGTGTCACAGTGTCTCGTGACTAACGTTAGTCTCTCGAAGCAGCTGTATAATGTGATTACGTCGGACACCGAATAATCGAACTCGACAAATTTTGTAATTCTCGCTTAGGATTTTATGAAAATTGAACAGGTCAGTGTGTGCTCGCAGGAGCTCGTCCCGACTAGAACTTGCAACAAATGCGCACGCGGAGGACTGTAATTCTCGCGAGGTTGTCGGCTCATAAGCAAATGTTCGCGAAACAAAAATCATTATACTGCTGGGAGTACTGGCCCTCCTTGGCGGTGTCCGCTAATGGGAAACTTATACTACTCAAAATAATTAGGGCGTCCCGCGTCTGGAGGATTCAAATGAATATTAGATCCCCCGAAGCGGAACCTGTTCGGAATTGAGAAAATTCTATACATGCTTCTATTCTTACGAAGTACAGGCTGATCGGTGACTAGCACTACACTAGTAAAGGTGCTGAGACTACGTGAAAAATAAAAAAGTCGAAAATGTAGGATCAAATTTTTGTCGTACGAGTCTTCGTTTGTGCCATTGAACAGGAATTTTTAGTTTGCAAATTTTTTTTTAGGAACCACATTATTCATAGCTTATTTTTTTACTATTTTTCGGCCTTCTCTGAGATTGTAGTACAGGGTGTCCTGAAAATGTTGAACTTCCCCGAATGGGCTAATTCCTGAGGTGATTTGATGCAACTTTTTCCTTAGCGAAAATCTTCTCCGCGATTTCGTTAAGAAGTTATTCACGAAAAACACGGTCCAATCAGAGAGCAGTGGGCGGAGTCTTGCTCTCTGATTGGTCCGTGTTTTTGTTAATAACTCCCGAACCAAGCCTAGACGGAAATTTTCGCCAAGGAAAAAGTTGCTTCAAATAACCTAAAGAATCTATTTCAAGGTTCTCCGGCATTTTTTGGAAACCCTGTAGAATCTCTACCGATCACCCTGTATGCTTCGAAGTAGATCATTGTAGAAGCGGGAAAAATATTAACGGAGTGTGGAAACGCGATGGGAATTCTAAATAATGTTCGAGCGAACCGTATGAAAGCATAAATGCACTGAAAAAAGAGAAAACGAATCGATGGGTTATCGGACGGTTTTCGAGGTAGCCCGACCGGCTCAGATTCAAAAGAATTCGCACAGAGCGATAACCAAAAGAGTTCTTCGGTCGACGGATTGAACATTTCACGGGTACGGTTAAGGAAAAAGGGAGATTAATATTCAATCGAGCGGCGATACTCGCGAAAAGCTACGAACTCGCACGTATTGAACCGCGTTAGGGGTTAACGGTTCATTATCACTCCGTTTCATCGATAGTGGCGCACCGCGCTACTGTGGAACTTGGAATGTTCGACGTTACAGAGGTTATACACAGGAAATCGATGTTCGAATAATATACATATATAGGGTAATTCATGAAGGGTGAAACGTGTTAATAAATTATCGAAAAAATCTTAACGTTCGTCCTATTTTGTTGTAGAACGGGAGGCTCCTTCTTAGTACATTAAATTATTTCTATACTAGTCGAAACTAATACGATAATCTGTACGAGACGAAAATAATCTGATATCACACTCAAATTCATTTATCGTCTTCATTGATCATTCATTATTCATCTTGGATCTTGAAAGTTGTGCAATTGGCTGCGATAAATAAATCAGTGGATCTAGATGAAAAACCATTAAAAATATATTTAAAATAATCGATGAACAATTATCTATATACAGGGTGAATCACGAATCGTGATCAGTAGAGATTACTCTGTTATTAGCAGTCCGATCGAAAATGTTTTCAAATCAACTTAAAATCAACGAAAACAACTCTTTTTTCAAGGTCACCTTGATTTTTTTGCAAATGAATATACAATTTTAAAAAAATTTTTAAATGAAAAAAAATTATGTTCGTCTTGAAATCCCCTAACAGATAGGCGTAAAAAATTTATATGTTTATTTGCAAAAAATTCAAGGCGACCTTGAAAAAACATAAAAAAAAGAGTTGACAAATAATTTTTTATAATCACGTTAAAGCTCTCTTGAAACCATGCAAAAGTTGACAAAAACATTTTTGACCGGACTTTCACTTTGATTCACCCTGTAGAATCAAAAATTGTCATTTGTAAAGACACTTCCTCGAGTGGTACCGATTTTAAACGATTTGTTTGATTAATTTGATTGAAAAACAGCTGTATCATTGATCTACGTAAAAAAAGAATGAACCCGGAGCCTATAACACGGAGTCAGACTCGCGAGTCCCTTCTACTACGCTATCCCGACTCCTCCGCCCGGTCACGTGACGCGTTTCCCCTCGATCCGTGGTCCCTCCCCTCATCTGGCAACGCTGTGTACAGTCGCCTCCCAGAAAGCGCGACGCGATCTTCCGAAGATTCTCCGGGGTACGGAACGAAATGGTAAAAAGCTGTAGCTGGTCGGCGTCGCGAGTCTTGTCTAAACGAAACTCGCGCGTTTCCAAGAATAACTGTAATAAAACACGGAACGGTATCTCCATTCATCAATGAATCCACGGCGCTGACGTTCCCCGAGCACACGCCCGGTGTTGGATTCTTCACCCTCGTTATGAAACGGCCTGTACGGGATCTCGCGCACAGCCACAAGGAAACACGTTCCGCTAGTGGCGTGGCGAACGAGGAGATCCGCTAGCCGCCGCCGCCGCCGCCACTGCGCCGCGCAGAATAGAGCGCGAGAAGGGGGTGGGGTGGGGGTGAGGGAGGGAGGGAAAAGAACGAGCAGGGGAAGAAGGAAAGAAATAGCGAGAGGAGCGCATCGAGTCAGTGGGCTAGTGGGGCCGACAGAATGTAGCCCGTACTACGGTACCGTCTCCCTCTCTTTGTCTCTCTCCCTCGTTCCTTCCGTTCTTCTTTCCATCCTTCCTTCTTCCCCACATCGTGCGCTACCCTCTCTCGTCGGTTCCGCTCCTACGAACAGCTACGTCCTCGTCGCTCGAGAATGCGGGGCGAGTCGTAATCGAAAGGATCGACGAATCTTCGATCGTTAAAGATCGATAGAAAATTGGTACCGGATTGGTCGCGTCGACGCGTGACATTGCGGCAAATGCACGACAGAGACGGGACACTGCTACCGATCTGCTGCCAATCTGGTATCAATCAGTCACGTGACCCGGCGGAAGCGTGGGGAGTAGGGTCGCAAGCGGGTCCAAGCAGATTCGGATGAAGAGAAACGTCATTCTAATCGGTCTCATGGTAATGCGTGCTGCATTTTCATCAGGATTCTAGAGAGATTAATCGTTGTACAATCCCTAGTAGCACAAAAATATTGGATAAATATCTTTTTCAAATATTGAAAAAATATTTTTTAAGCCACATTTTTTCATATAAAATAAATATTGAATCTAAATATTGTATACATGTACAAGAAATGTAAATCATATAATTAGAAGAGAAAAACTTCTATTAAAAAATTCTTTTAGGTAGAAATCTAACTTTTTTTAATGAAGCATATTATTAGTATATATTATTGTTTGCTAATGAATGAATATTCTCCGCTGCAACAGGGCCAGGGTCTTTCCGAAATACATTAACTGCAGTCGAATGTTTATATTTTCTAGCGCCGCGAGTCTAATCTCCAGACTTTGTTTAGACAAAGCCGAGAAAGATCTCGAATAGGTTCTAATATTAAATAAAGATTTATTTTATAACGAGAAAAAAATATTTTTCTCATAATACGAAAAAAATATTATCTGTATATTAGCAAAAAATATTCTGTTTCTAATATGAAATAAAGTTTCATTTTATATTTAGAAAAAAATATTTTTCTCGTAACATGAAATAGATATTTCCTGCATATTTAAAAAAAAATAATTTTTACCTAATGTAAAATAAATATTGTATGTATATTTGAATATTAAAAACAGATTGAATCTCTTTTTAATATTCTATAAATGTGTATACAATATTTTGTGCTACTAGGGATGTTTCTAGGAAACAACAGTCTGTCGACTAATATACCATCGTTGCACTTATATTTACGACGCGGGGTGAAAAAAAACTAACATAGCGGAGAGAAATGCTTACAATTAGATCAATATTGGCAAAACACGCTCGCCGCCATCGATTACTTTATGCTGAGGCGTCGTGTTTGTAATGATTTATCGAACACCCGGTATAAAATGTTATTATGAAGTGTGCGTTTCATTAATTTTTGGTGCTCGCGACCGGGTCGTCTAATTAATTTCGACCTCTCGGAGCGAAGTAGAATGCGCCAGGAATGATTTATGGTTTATTTACAATCTATTTAGGAGCTGTGAATCCCCTCGACTGCCACATACGAACTATCGATTTATCAAGACAACTATAATGCACACGGTGTACACGTTGCTAATATGGAGCACCCAGTTTCGAAAGCTTGCCAGAAGGAATTCGGTTTTTCCAGCGGAACTAATAAATAATTCTACTTGTATACATGTAGTGAAGCCCGAAAAAGTTGAGAGATCCTTTACAATTATAATAAGAAGAATTGAAAATACAGTCGCTTAAATTTTGAAATAAAAGAGTGCAATACTGGGTGTCCCAAAAAAATGTAGCACTTGAAAGGGACGATTCGCGACGTCGTTCCGAGTAACTTTCTCCTGTACGAGAACGATATACGAGAACGTGAAGGAGTTATGAACGAAAAACACGGAGCCAATCAGAGAGCCAGACTCCGCACCCACTGCTCCCCGATTGGTTGCGTGTTTTTCGCTGATAACTCTTTAACAGAGCCTCGGAGAACATCTCGGCAACGGGAAAAATTGCTCGAAATGACCTTGGGAATCGGCTCGAGATTTTTCAACGGTCGCCGAAGGGTTAGATGAAGGTAGCGCGACAGGGGGTGGGCCGTCGGCTGGCAGCAGAACCGAGAAGATTTTCAGCGGACGAGAATGTCCGATGTCCGGCGACTTCTGAACCGGAGCGTAGGTCTGTCGGACAAGGGGTTAACATAGGTCGCACCCCTCTCGCGAGATCCTCTTCGCGCTGCTGGTAGCCGATACGGCGCGTTTATCATCCGGGCAGACGTATCATCGTTCGCGGACCAATAACACCGGGATCGTTGTGTTTAGCAACGAGAGGTACGGCTCGTTAGTGCACGCACAGCAAGCGGTGCGCTCTTGCCGGTGCGCTGCTATGGAAGTTTTTTTTCTCGCGCGCACTTTGGTCGGAGCTGGTTGCGTAACACGCGTGCACCAGCCGTCACACACGTGCGCCGCGCCGCTGCTAACACGAATCACGGTGACACAGTTCATTACACGGCCGGCAGTGTGTTGTCCGGTCCATGCACGCATATTCATAAAAATAGAGAGAGAGAGAGAGAGAGAGAAGAGGGTATATGCATGTGCGACGGGTTCTCCGGACGCGCATATGCTCTTTGCATGCAGGTGCATGGAAAAAAGGCCGCACGTATACACCGGGGAGCGTTGTACATTACACATAGGAGAGCAGCGGGTATGTAAAACGGAGGTACATAGAGGCTGCGCTTGCGAGCGTAGGCGCAGCGCCGCGACGCTTCCTTCCACGGTGAATCTCGCCCTGCCCTAGAGAGGCGCGGGCACTGGGAATCGGCATGAAAGCACGGAATAGACTACTGTCGGTGGATAGGTGTGTGTGTTCCCGTGCGTGCGCGTGTACGTGTGGCCAGCACACACCACTTGGAACTGTCGGGAATGTGTCCGTGCATAGGCACTATAGGCAGGCGGCGCGGCGCGGCGCGGCGCTGAGCGGCTCGGAGCGGCGGATGGGTGGGTGGGTAGGCAAGGCAAAGCAAGGCAAGCTCGGCTGGTGGTCGCTCGGTTCGCTCGATAGCAAAGTGCGGTTCCCCTCGACACGAGCTCTCGTACTTGCAACGCGGCAGGATTAAAGGGGAACAGTCCATGTACGGAAATGTACGATCGATGCGCACATGTCTGAATTTTCGTATCAAGTCGTGACCGATCGGCCGCGGCTCTGCGGTAACGGCGGTCTGCCTCCCGGTGACGAGGAATCCCGTCTCCGCTGATTCCTCTACGCCCGAGCCACCCCGCCTCGCCCTCGCTCTCCCTTGACTGCCGACCCCGATGACGAACAGGCCCTCTCCACCTCTCCTATGGTTCTCCCGACGGATTACCGAGCTACGTACCCTCTTGCTCGACGCGGTGGATAAGGCTGAATGTCGCGCCGGTGCGTGGGTTGGTCCTGCAGGTGAAAGGACCGCGGCGTCTGTTCGGAGTCATTAGCGATAGGGAATTTTGGTTTTCGATTAGTCCTAGTAAGCGATTTTCTGTGAATTCCTCATCAAAACTTGTCGACATATCCCAGGCGCAATTCCATGCCAAATTCGTGCCAAAACTATGCCAAGACCATGACAAAACCATGCCATAAGCGTGCCAAAACCATGCCAAACCTTGCCCTCGTCAGGAGGGCAGGTCACGCTATGAGCGCGCCTAACCTTGATCTAGGAAGGAATACGGAATTGAATTATTGAAAATACATGAAACTTAAAATTATATAATTTAGAAGTTTAAATAAAATTCCGTTTTTTCTCCTATAGCTACATTTACTCCGATTTGTCATGAAAATGCGCCTGCGAACTCAGGTACCGAGCCATCTGTTTCCGCATTAGGCTCGGAATTTTACAAGTTGTGATGGCAGATTCATAGCAAATACGGATCAAATTCTGCTCCAGGCATAACCATGGCACCAAAATGGTCGCCATTGGCTTACAATATCCAACCAATTATTTTAATTTATAATTAAACCCCTTAAATTTCATTAAAAGATTCTCCAAACCGATTTCCTAATTATTTTCACTAAATCAATTAAATATTATTTTAAAAATTATCCGAAATATCAGTTTATAAACAACCTATCAGAGCAAGAAATAAAAAAGTTTTAATTGTAGAAAGTTCTGGTAGAACAGGGTATGAATGGAAGTCGATAAATTAATAAATAATGACACGAACTGAAGAAAACGCGACACGTCAACGCATGTATTTTGTTCCCGTCACTTTGTACATACATTCGTCGTGTTAATACATGCGTTGACGCGTTGCATTTTCTTCAATTTGTATTATTGTGTGTATGTTAATTTGCCGACTTCCGTTCGTTCAATCAAGTTCACTCGATCTTAGAAAATTGCAGCTAAATCGAATGCTGATTGTTCACTTAGCATACGATTGTCAAACGAATTTGAAAGTGAAAGTCCACGCGAACGTATTCTCGCGATCAAGTCTCTAAAATAGCGCCGGTCTGCGTACGATATATTAGTCGATCGGTCGCGACAATCGGATCTGCGAGGGACGCGGCGTTTATGTTTTCTTTTTGGTCGTAATGGGATGCCTAGCATTAATTAGATCCGCGATTTAACGGTGTCAGGCGTCCGTATGACAAGTGCACGCAGCAGACACGAGCAGACGGACGACGCGACGCGTCAACGTGCCGAATACGATACCCAAGTCCCGAGACACGCGCCTGTGTCGCTCCCGGTTTGTCCTATCCTCTTACACCTCCGTTTCTCCTCTCGCGTGACTCTCTTTTTACATCTTGTACACGTGGCGCGTCTAACTGTTACCTTTCTCTCTGACCGCCTCGCATTTCGATCCTCGCCGAATTCGAATTCCACAGGCAGCGCGTCTTTCCATCTTCATTTCTCGCGTTCACAGTACGAAAGATGACGTAACCACAAAATTCAGTAGACAATATGACGATTTTATTGTATTTCCACATCGAAATTGTACAGACTCGAAAAAATATTTCTTGAGGAGAATTCTGTTCTTGCCAATATAAATATGAACTAGCCCTAATAGAAAACTGACATAACTGCCCTCTAGCGGTTCAATTGGGACAGCGATGGGCACAGTAGGGGTCCCTCAAACGCCTGCTTCCCCCACCAACCTCTCTTTCGGCGGATGCTGGTCGGCGACAGTGGACGTTATATTACAATTATATGTATAATACATTATAATTATATTAAAGTTATATTTATAATATATTAAAGTTATATTTATAATATATTAAAATTATATTTATAATATATTAAAATTATATCTATAATACATATATTAAAATTATATTTATAATATATTAAAATTATATTTATAATATATTAAAATTATATTTATAATATATTAAAATTATATCTATAATACATATATTAAAATTATATCTATAATACATATATTAAAATTATATTTATAATATATTAAAATTATATCTATAATACATATATTAAAATTATATTTATAATCTATTAAAATTATATTCATTTTATATTTATAATATATTAATATAATATTATATGCATTATAAAATTACATTAAAAATGTCCATCCCTTAATTAGAGATAGGAGGTTTTCCCAGATCAGGATCCCGAAGAGTTAGAGAATTTTATTATTATTGGCAACAATCGTAAATAGTAATTTGGTCTAGTGAAGCGCCTCAATTTCGTAGAATTCTTTGAAAATGTACCCTAATTTATTGCTTCTAAGAGAGCAGCAGACCCTTTTTCTATTTGTTCTATTCTACTGTCGTCACGTACTGGCAAGACTTTTATTTTCGAAGAGAAGTATTCCCTCGACGTTAGCTGCAGCTTCATTGATTCGACGCGTCGCCATTTTAGTAAAGCTGATCCTCCAGAACGGAAGAAGAACCAAGAATTACTTCACCGGACAAATTAAATAGATCGCCCTGATCCCGTAGAGATCAATCATCAAGCGTTTAAGGATTTTCGAAAACAGCTCTCCGTTCCAATAAAGCAGCGACTAAATTGCAGATAGTCTGGCATAGTCAAAGTTCAGACAAGTTCCGTGAAACAAGAATAAAAACTTCTCCTGTTGCAGGTTTTACCGAACATAACCTAGAAACTTCCTCGGAACTTGTCAGCGATTTTATGTCTACCGTACCGAGCAGACTTTAACCCCTTGCTTTACGATTTCTTTCGCAACTACGTCTATCGACGCTACTTTATCGTTTAATAATTTACTACAGAGAAACGCGATTTTATGTTCCCTCCGAGGATTCAGCATCGGTGGGAGAACAATAGTATTTCATTTCGACACAGAAGTATACGCGAGTTTATTATGTAATTAATAAACAATCCGTCGCAGAAGTCTACGTGCAATTGTTAAAGAAAAAAAATAAAGGTTTTGTAAAAATATATTTTGACGGGACGACGAAGTTTCTTAGATTTATTTTCATCGTTATTTCGTCAATAATTGGCAATTAGCAAAGAAAATAGAAGTTTTTTAGTTGTGCGCTCGTTATCGATAATTTTCGAGAAAATTTTTGACACTGTGTCATTTTTCACATTTTGTCAAAAGATTTACCATCGAATGACCCAGATCTTTTTTACAACTAACTTTAGCACCACTTACAGTTTTATTTATATTTTTCAATGTCCTTCCTGCGAACACATTGTTGTTTCCAATGCGACTGCTTAATTGCCAGAAACCTTTTCCTCTATAATACTCTAGAACAGGCCCCCCACTATCAGTGCACCGGTTCCCCCGCTACAAACTATTTCACATTGCCCCTCCCGCGCTTGCCCCACTCTAAATCCCCCCTCCTCCTTCACTCCACAGGAGTTTGGTGGGGGTAGCCAGGAGTGGGAAGAGACGGCAATTGTCCGTGACTTTTGGACAGAACTGTATAAATATTCTTTGAAATATAGAATTCGATATTTCGTTGTTAATATGTAGATTTACAATAAACAGAAAATCGTCAACGACCATTGCCTCGCTGAAAACACCGGTTCTCGTTGGATCACCGAAGTAAAGCGACGTAGGGCGGAGGACGCACTAGGATGGGTGACCGCTCGGTAAAAAGCCGGGAAGTGACCCTCTGGGTGCGTTTCACGTGTTGTTGGCAAAATAGGTGGTTCGGAACCCACCTTAATGAAAAGTAGGTCCCGCTGAAATTGGAAATTAGGCGATAGTTGACGATTGGTAAAGGGAGAAGTGGTGGAATGGATTTGAAACCCTGAGGGGACCAAATATCATTACATACAATAAACAGAAAGTCGAGTCAACGACCATTGCCTCGCTGAAAATACCGGTTCTCGTTCGATCACCGAAGTTAAACGGCGTAGTGCGGGGGACGCACCTAGGATGGGTGACCGCTCGGTAAAAAACCGGGAAGTGACCCTCTGGGTGCGTTTCACGTGTTGTTGGCAAAATAGGTGGTTCGGAACCCACCTTAATGAAAAGTAGGTCCCGCTGAAATTGGAAATTAGGCGATAGTCGAGGATTGGTAAAGGGAGAAGTGGTGGAATGGATTTGAAACCCTGAGGGGACCAAATATCATTACATACAATAAACAGAAAGTCTCCCTCCTAAGAAATTATAAAAATGGAAAAGTTTGTAGAATTGCAACACTTTGAATATCAAAATATCATTGCTACCAGTTAAATAAAACGTTAACGAAAGTAGGAATTTATCGAAGATCCTCTGGAGAAGAAATAAACAATCGAACGTACTGTTAAGAAAGATACGATATCAAACTGACTTAACCCTACCCAAATACATGATGCGGGCGTTAATTATTTGGGACGGAAACTCGGTTCACGATGTCAGAGTGTTTTCGTGCTGTCCGGTTTTGCTTGTTTGGTCGAGCGATGGACGAGTACTCGCGTGCACAATATTTACTTTCTACTTGGTAATTGTTCTTTTTATGCAACTCGATTCGCTCGATAATGTTGTACTTGAAGGGATTGATTCCTCAGGTGATTCGAAGCAACCTTTCCCTTTGCGGAAATGCTGTACGAGGCTTCGTTACCGAGTTATTAGCGAAAATCGCGGGCCAATCGGAGCGCGGCTAACACGGCTCGCGCTGAGCCCGGCGTTGTCATTGGCCGATCAGATTCCGCCCACTCTAGCCGCGCTCTGATTTTCCTTGGCCATCATCCCTTCGAAGGAAATACTACATTTTTGGGACACCCTGTATTAAAGCCAGCAGAACTTATTACTTCTTGATTATTTCTTGCATTTTTGTAATTGATTCATAACCTTACAAAATTAACTCTTAAACCTTCTATTTTTAAAAAATTCACATTTATTCTTGTAGAAAGAAATTTGAAATTTAAGTGGACTAGGGACATTTGGGTCACCCTTTATCCCTGGTTGCCACCAACTAAATTACCAATTCTAGTCCTTGCAAGTTCAAGTAAATGAGATTGTGACGCGTTCCCTTTGACATCGCACATACAGCTTTCGTGTAAACCATTTCTTCGTGTCATTCGTATTTCCCAAGATACTCGAGGGTCTCTAGGTGAACCTAGAATCATGATCATATCCACATGTTTAATCCTTCAGGAGCAACGTCCTAGTCTCGGTCTCGTGTACGATCGACGTTGTGTAGCGTTGGAAATGTTGCTTTCGAGTTTATCTGATCTTCCATCGTTGTTTTCAAGTACGAGAAAGTCAGTTGTAGCGGTTGAAAGTGTGTCATACTTCAACTCTTCCCGTGCATCAACGAGTCAGACTCGCGGCGAAGATTTCGAACGGTATCGACTAAATATTAATGTTGTTCACATTTTATTATTTCCTTAAAAATTTTAATACGTTGAAAATAGTATATCGTTAAAATTCTTCAGATATTTTATATTCCACCAATCAATTTCCAAAATTTATTATTTAGATTATTAAATTATAGGGAAGAGGTAAATAAATTTTCGTTTTCTGCTAGAAATTTGTTACGAACAATCTTATCATTGGAACTAGTAAAATGGTTTCCATCGCAGCTCGAACGTGAGTCGCCAGGTGAGGGGAGGGAGCACGCAACGAGGGGAACGTCACGTGACCTGACCGGGCCGCGTGGGGGAATAGCGTGGTACAGCGAAGTCGCGATCCAAGTCCGATTGTCGGTTCGAAGCTGGGACATAGATCGTGAGGGGACACTATCATATAAAAAATGGCGTATCTGCGAGACAATGCTAGTGCAATAATGAAACCTCTTTATTCTTTACTTATTACCGGTTCTCGTACGATCACCGAAGTAAAACAGCGTGGGGCGTGGAAGGCGGCTTGGATGGGTGACCGCTCGATAAAAAGCCGGGAGGTGTCCCTCTTGGGTGCTTTTCACGTGTTGTTGATAAAATAGGTGGTTCGGAACCCACCTTAATAAAAAGTAGGTCCTGGTGAAATTGGAAATTAGGCGATAGTGTGAAGAGTGGTAAAAGGGGGAGAAGTTGGTAAAATGAATTTGAAACCCTGAGGGGACCAAATATCATTACATACATACATACATATTCTTTACTTATTTTTAATGAAATATTACCAACACATCTGCGACATTTTTCTGATTAAAATAACACCAACAAGATAGAATTTGGCCCATATTTACTGTACATGCGAAGCATGATTTATCACTTCAGAAATCGGTTGGGAATGCTCTCATGCGTTGTGCTACCATACGTTCTAACCCAGACCTAATCGTTCCAGCATGCCTTGAACGCTCACGCACAGTTTTCCGTTTACATTGCTTCGGACTTAGATCGTACACTAGACACGATTTTAAAGGGTCGTGTAACAAGTTCAAAAAATGAAAAATATTTTTTGTTCACCCAAACAACTTTACATCTCGGCAAATATATTTTCAAAGAATTAAACTAGAATTTTGAAAATTAACGGAGCTACAGCCCGTTGGAGGTTTTTATAGGCGAACGGACAAAGATCGACCACCTTCGTGGGACTTCGATCGCTTGTTTACGAAGAAATTGGGTGGGTGACATATAACACAGTAAAAGATTAGGAAAGATTTGCGATTATTCTTTTTTTTTTATTTAGGGAGAGGAGGAATGCTTTTTACGCACTACCCCCCCCCCCCCCTCTCACCCCCTCCCTAATGTTGTTTTAACGCAAAAAACTCGTTAACACTATCACCGCCGGCGAAATGACCGGTCATATTACTGATAAATATCATTAATAAATATTATTGATCAATATCATTGATAAATATTACTGATAGTATTATTTTAATACTAAATATGATTGATAAATATTATTGATAGTATCATTGGTAAATACAATACAATTGAAAAATATTATTGATAATATTATTGTAAAATATTATTGAAAAATATTATTGATAATATCATTGAAAAATATTATTGATAATATCATTGAAAAATATTATTGATAATATTATTGATAATATTATTGAAAAATATTATTGATAATATTATTGAAAAATATTATTGATAATATTATTGATAATATTATTGAAAAATATTATTGATAATATTATAGAAAAATATTATTGATAATATTATTGAAAAATATTATGGATAATATTATCAGTAATATGACCGGTTTCATATTTCTCATTTTGAAATTATTGAAAATATGAAGTTACTCACATGGATGATTTTTTTATCCGAGCACACATTGACATAAAAACTGCGCGAAATCTAAATAAATAAAGCCTTGTCATTTTTGTATGCGAAAACATTTTAACGTTTCTTTTTTTGTCAGTGCTCGCTAGATTTAGCGTCCAGGAATGAAAGCAATTTTTATTTTAGCCCTACTTCCCCGAATCAATGGGACACGAGTCTTGATCTGGCAACCCTAATCAGTGATGAGATATTGCGCGGTTTTCACGCGCACGCGTGACCAAAAACAGTATCGTATCTACGTCCTAAGTTTGTGGAGAAAGTCGTGGAGAACTATTATGTAGTCATAACTATGTATTACGAATTATCTTGTACATATGTATAATATTAAATTTTAAGTACATACACATACGCATGTTGTACATGAATTTTTCAAAATGGAAGCACAAAAAATTTAGCGAAATTCCGCGGGGTGACCAAGGCACCCCAATCGAGCCGAGCTGTTTACGTAACCGACGGGAAAACTTTCGCGCGCACGCGCGTGAAAACCGCACGATATCTCATCGTCGAACCCTAATCGCGAACGCAGCTCCAACCAAGCCCAACCACGTCCTAAAATGCTCTAGCGAAAAGCTGGTTAGGTTCCCGAGAAAGATGGTCCAGGGCCGAGCGAAACAAACGGGTAAACGGGTTCTCTTTCGAAGGTAGATGCTGACGAGATTGTTTGCAGATCGGCGATCGTCGGACGCGAACCGCCACTGGCGCCATGTCACGCGAGATGCACGGATCCCAGGGATCGAAGAGAGTACGGGACACGATCGCTACGTCGACGATCACGACGACGAGCCGCCTCGGTGTGCTTCGGCTCCGCGGTGACTAGAGGCTGCGCCGCACGGCAAAGTCGGTGGGACACGTTCATTAGCCAAGGCGCTGACGATACTAATATAACGGCGGCGAGGTGATACGCGGTAAACCGTGTCACGCTGTGGCGTAGGGCGAGTTGGGGTGGCGTGGAGGAGGCGGAAGAGGAGGTGGAGAAGGAAGCGGACGATGATGGACACGGTGTTAACGTAATACCGGTTGAAAGAGGGAGGTGTACATAGTTTGTACAGTTTGGAATCGTTGACGATATATATTTCGCCCGGTGATACGCTCTCACGCGTACACAGTTAACGCGAATACACTATTCACATACACGCGTACACGTACACCGCAGACAGGCAGACAGGACGGACACGTGACAAATAAACCGAGGAGGAGATCGAAGTAGTGTTAACCCGAAGGAGATAAAGGAGAAACAAGTGCCGGTGTTGAAAAGTGCGTAAAATCGAGCTTAATAAAAAATAAAATTTAATCCGTAGTTAATCTATGCGAGAGAGAAATAAAAAATAAAAAGTTTCCGAGCATCGATTCAACACACACACACACACATACATAAACATATACACAGTTGCACGCCCGAGTAGATATACCATACATACATGAAAGAAAAAAATAATACATGCGCCGCGTAAAATTAAGCATCGCGTGAACCGCGCGTGATAAGAAGAGAAGAAAATTCCGAATAATTTTGTTAAACGATTTAGCGAATCGATTTTCGACAATACCCGTAGACAGGAAATTAAGCAATCGAGGTAGTAGCCGGTAAGCGAACGAAGTGATAATAAATCTTAGAGGCACCGACTGAGAGAGATGAACCGTTGTACAAAGTGAAACGTGGCTTGAATAGCGATACATATATATATATATTACGATATACAATAGACATACAATATATTCGAGTGTACACGTTAACAAGTAAGAATTCTAAAGCAAAAAGAAGAGAAAAGAAGTACAATTACGGGATAGTAGACGAGTGACGCGTGGACAGACCGGGGAAAAAACGTAATTTTCGCGGGTGGCGTCAGCGGCGCTCCGCAGCGGATGTTACGGCGAACCGGGAAAGAGTGCCGCCGCCGCCGGGTCACCTACGGGAGTAGCAGCCTGGAAGTGACGAAAGGCCATCACCACGGCGTTCAACATGTTCGAGATGTGGAGCGCGGTGAGTTCCAAACTGGAACACTCCGCGACCTCCTCGGGCTCGCCGTTACCTTTGACTTCGCACGCACCGCAGACACCTCACACCTCGTCCGGGAGCATAAAAGGTAATCCACAACTACTGCAACCGCCGACTACTACCCGGGTACTCGACGTTTAAAGAATTGCCCGGGTGCCCGAGCACCAGGGTTGGGCAAAATATCGATTTAAAGAAACATTTCGAATAACGAATAAAAGACAACGAAATTTTTATTCGAATCGTTATTCAAATCATTTTTCATCCAAATAATGCCCAACTCTGCCCGGTACTCATGATCAGAAAATGTTCGACGAGTCACCCGTTTTCATACATTCGTGAAAAAACGATGAAACATTAATTTTAAAAAATATATACACGTTATAGACATCCGAATAATACGAATAATCAGGCACGACGTGACGAGTAATTAAAGTAATTGTCTCACGCAGTGAAGCCACGATCTAAGAAAAATCCTCGGATCCGTGCTGTTTCTTAGATGCTGTAGTTCTACCATTTTTCAAATGTATGTCGTGTTCGGTGTCATTTTAATTAGAAAAATTCCAGAAATAAGTTGCTGAAAGTCCCGTAAAAAAATAATGAAAAATAAACAAGATTTGTCATTGGATTAGTGTGTGGTGGTACACACCGATATACCCCACCCCGTGTCGGATTACGCGGCAACGATTTACACCGGCGAACGAGGCAGTCCGTGCTTCTTGAAGGGGATATACGATTTTCTTAGATCAAGGCTTTACTGTAGTTGGGCAGGTAATACTGCGGATGTTTATACAATTTGCAATTTTTGTAGACGAATTCGAGGAAGGTAAAATCGAATAAAATCGTATTTTGCAGTGGCAGTGGCCTTCGCAAATCCGAAATAAATAAAAATCGTATTAAATCCTGTCAAATTTTATACTCTAGCGTTTTTGGAAAATTTTCGCAAGATCCGCAGTCTACTCGTGATATATCTAATTCATCTTTCTCGAAAGAAATTCACATTTCCCGGCCAGAATTCGTAAGTTTTTGCAAAATTTTTTAAATTTTCTATATTATTCGAAATTTTACACACGAACACATTCGTCGGAACACCGCCTAGGAAATCGCGTTTCCAAAAGTTGGTTGTTAATGCCGGATCCCACACAGAAAAAATAAAGAAAAAGAATGACGCGCAAAGACGCGACGGGTCGATGTGGATTTTCTAATTCCTCTCGCGTCGGAGAACCATTGTAATACACAGACCCCACCGGAATTGCCGTGAACCGAGTTTACATAACGTCCTTTTGATAACAACGCGGCGGTCCCGTGGCTACTGACATTCTATTCATGCGCGATTCTGTTCGTCCGTGTGTACCTGGACTTTTCGATTCAAGGTGGGCGTTACCTGAATCGGGACATTTTTATTTGTTGATTCTACAACAATGGTCTCGCGTATATTTTCTACTTTCTACTTTCGTTCAGTGGTGCAAAATACGGGAACGAATTTTCATTAAAAAAATTTTTTTTTGGCAAGGCCACCATTTTGTTTCCGAGAGTGAACTTGTAGGATTTTAATCGAACATGTATTTGTCGTACGAATTCATGAAAGATTTGAAAAAAAATGTTCGTCGCATTATTTTGTTTGGCAGTCACGGGCAACTTCTTCCCCGTCGTCGTTTCACGACTCCCACCATCGGTGTACCCCCACCACCATTTCGTATTGCCCTTTCTGACAACTTCTAACTTAACTTAATTTTCAGATATCCAGTCATTTTCCTTTTGCTCTATATTACTCTACAACTAACCCCCCGTCCCCCAACTACCAGTGTACCGGTTCCCCCATCATCAACTATTTCATTTTACCCTTATTGAAAACTGTTCTCTTCAAAAATTGAGTAATTAATTTTTGCTCTATAATACTTGTTGAGGCGTCCGCTCAAATACCGAAGTTGTAAGCCTCGGTATAGCTTCTAGCTCGAATTAACGGGGTAGAAGGATATATTTGAAAATGAAACCCGATCCACTTGGTTTTCAAGGAGTTTTTACTGAATATATAACGTTACAAGTTACAGCTAAAGACTAGTTGGCTGTCGGATCGGATCTGACATCCTTTTATACAGGTTTGACTTATATACTAAAATGATGAGCACTTTTGGTTGTGTCTCGACCAATGGGAGTCGGTTTTTTAGGTGCGTTCTATGGTGAATGTAGTGGGGTTTGAATATTAACGGTGTGCAGATGGCGATACATTCATGGTTCTGTTGTAAAAATAATGAGGATCGCAAGGACAGATTTCCGGGGCTCGCTATGTTATAAAAAATGTGGAGTCGATTAGTTTTATGGAGCTGCTGAGGGTTTGGCGCAGGTAAAGCGGAGGTGTACGCTTCAACGATACTCAGTAACAGCACTACCAGTGACCAGTTTCCCCACTACCAGTGACCGGTTCCCCCACTATCTGAGTACCGATTCCCCTACTCCCAATGTCCCGGTGCCCTCCTATCAAGTATTACATATTCTTCTTACTGACAACTATTCCCTTAACTTAATTTCTAAAAATTGAGTAATTAAACTTTTGCCCTATACTACTCTACAACTGGATCCCCGCTACGAGTTTTACGGTTCCCCCACTACCAGTGTCGATCTCCTGTATCCCCACTCCTAATCTCCCCAACCACCCCCTACTCTCAAGAGAAGTTTGGTGGGAAGGATCTTGGAGTGGGGGGAGAAGTCCCCAGGAAATTGTCCAGGTCTGCTGTGAAGACAAGTGGATTATTCATAGCTTGAAATATATGTATTTGTAGCGACTCAAAAAATGTATTAACGTGAAACGTATTTCGTAGAAAGAAAAAGATATGTACTCACTAAATCCGGGCCAATACGGACGAGCGAAATCTAAAAATGTATTAATTTTCCACGGTAGCAAACCGTGGGCGCTTTGAACGGAAATCCGAAACACATGAACAGGTTGACATTTAAATTAAATCCTCGATGAAATTTCAATTGTATGTAGCATCAATTTACTTTTTGATCGATACGTGAAAAGTTTTTGATGTTGAATTTCTGCGGCGCTGGGAACGAAATGAGTTTGTGCGAGATGTTAATATTCGGAAATGCGATAAACAACGTCAGAGGGAAATGGTTCGTAAAATCGTTGCGCTGTTTTCGGGAGGGGCGGTGGGAGCGGGGAAGGGTGGGGGAGTCGGGAGTCACGGTAGACAAATTTCTCGATACACGGCGGTGTTTCAACTTTAATGTCCGATAAACGCGGCCAAATAGTCTCGTAACTTCGAAGGTTTGTCGCCATCGATTATTCGATCTCGTTATCATGCAAGATTGCACGAATTGATCTCAAACATTGGCCACGTGATTGATGTAACTTCCAAAATGATCGGACCGCTAGATAACACCAATACGCGTACGTAAATATGTATCGATCCGGCCGCGCGTTTCCATCGAATCGCTACCAAACTGATAATTTTAGCAAATAGGAGGAAATCCTTACAATGATATTATCGTATGCATAAACATTTCAGAAAACCGATTTTCCACCAATACTTTCAAATCTTCGATCATACCTTACCATACGATTTGTTCCAAACAAATTATTTAGTTGTGGAAAAGGTACAATATGTACAAAGATTTTGCTATTTTATGGCACGTTCTATGACAGTTAAGGGGTGGCCGTTGGGTCGGCTTTGGATGACTCGGGTCGGGTCGGGCCGGGATCCGAAAATTTCGGGGACGGGTCGAAAACCCGAAGATCTATGACATTCGGATATCGAAACATTTTTAATTTTCGGGTTTCCCGACCATACCCGCCCTTCAGATCAAAAATATTTTAGGTTGAGCTAAAAATTTGTATTCAAGCTAATGTGACAGTGCTTAAGCCAAGAAAAATAATATTTTTCATCAGAGACTTGTAATATGCCCCTCCTGGCTTGTGGAGGATGTCGAATATATTTTACAAAAATACGGTTGACTATATTTCTAGAAAAACGATGAGAAAGAGAGAGAGAGAGACAGACAGAGTGTGTGAGAGAGAGAGAGAGAGAGAGAGAGAGAGAGAGAGAGAGTTTGGAAATCAGCGACAAGAGTACCTCGAATCGTTTCAAAATTGTTTTTACGACCGCGACGTCGCGCACCGTCTTGAATACAAATACGATCCGAAAGCACCGATGTATCCAGCATGTTCTACGACGCGATAGTTGTTTCTCTAAATCCAGGACTGGCGATCTTTTATTCAATGTTTCCATCGAACGACTGAGGTTGTACGTTTCTGAATTAGCTGAACGTCAAAAACGCTATTTGCTGATGCAGTGATCATTAATTATCCTGGGCACTCTCTTATACACCATTGCTGATAGACACTTCAAAATTGGGAAAAATAAGAACAGAAATTGCTCAAAAACACTTTACAGACTTGGAAATTACTTGACTATTTATGATTGATCGATTTATCAATAATATTAACAATATTATTTTTCCATAATATTATCAATAATATTTTTCAATAATATTATCCATAATATTTTTCAATAATATTATCAATAATATTTTTCAATAATATTTTTCAATAATATTTTCAATAATATTTTTCAATAATATTATCAATAATATTTTTCAATAATATTATAATAATATTTTTCAATTGTATTGTATCTACCAATGATACTATCAATAATATTTATCAATCATATTTAGTATTGATATAATACTATCAGTAATATTTGTCAATGATATTGATCAATAATATTTATTAATGATATTTATTAGTAATAAATGTTTATCAATAATATAATATTATTAATAATATTATCGATAATATTGATGTATCTATTAGATGAAATAGGTAAAAATTAGAGCACCCGCTGCATATGTATACTCAGTCGCACAGTGTTAAAGACTACAAATGCCGCGCGAACGTTCATTCATCGACGCCGGCTACAAAACACCTGAAAGCGAGCGATGTTGCATAATTAAGTTCCGAATGAATTCTGCGAAGTTCGCAACTGACGTTCACGATCGGCGGAATTTTCAAATGGACCGCATAATTTACGAACGCGAGCGTTTCTCGAGTCGCTCTCGTAGATCGTTTCGCACACACGGCGTGTCTGAAGTCAGAAGTCGGAGTTCCGCGAATCGCGGCGAGAAGAGCAGATAGCTCGAAACACGGGAAACCGAAAGACGGGAACGGTTTCAAAAGTAAGTTTACGATGTCGCGAGTCATAGCCGTTCCGAATACGAATACGAATACGCGATCGAAACGCGGCAACTAAATTATGCAAAGCGAAAGTATCCACGTAAGTGTCGGTTGCGCAAATGCTTCGTAAGAAGAACGCCCGTAACGTCGTCGCGTCGTCGTCGTCGTCGTCGTCGTCGTCGTCGTCGTCGTCGTTGTCGTTCTCGTCTGGTAATTGCCCTCCTGCGTTCGCGATGACGAGGAGACGAATTTCTTCTGGACAACCTCTGCTGCCTTTAGATTGGCCGATTAAACTCGGATTCCGATCCCCTAAAATAGCAATTCGGCCAATTGTACCACGTTAGTCGCGTGACAGTGTGACACATACAGGACAGAGACGGAACTGCTACCAATCTGCTATCAATCTGCTACCAATCTGCTACCAATTTTTTACCAATCTGCTGTCAATCTGCTATCGAGATGCTATCAATCTTACCAAATTCTATTGTGTAAATACAGTTGTTAGGATTTTGAAATTCAATAGTCGATGGATTCGTTTAAATTTTCATGATTTATAAGGTTGCTCGCACAAGACTAGAGCTGTATCGACGAAGTGGCCATTTGCATACCTTCCGCTATTTCAAAACGCGACGACCACAACTTTATCGAAAATACCATCGACCTATTTACGACAATGGTATCAACGTGTATAAATATTTACAACGTTAATGGGGCTGGTAGAAATTATTCACTGACAGTAATTATCAGAAGTGCTTTGCGCTTGTCGTCGAGTTAAATATGGCGGATCCAGTCAGGTGAGCAAATTTCCGATAATACTAATTCGACTTGGATATTTTCAGCGTTCACCCCGTTTCGCAGTCGAAACCTACGGTGCGATCTAGATTATTAACTTCGCGCCTCATGATTTATTTCTTGACAATCGCGACTATCGCAAGTCACACCGACGCTTTACTATCAAAAAGAGATATTGTATTAGTCATTATGTAGATAGAATCAAATTCGTAGAAATATTTTCATTGCAGTGGTAAAAGTCTGTGCCTATCCCTATTCTTAAGAATAAAAAAAGACTATTTTTTACATTCTTGTCCTGGTCACAGTATCTCGTAAATAAATAAGAAATATATACATTAACAATATATAAGAGACAGTTAAAGTTTCTCTGACCTATATATGAACCTTCATTGAATTGCATATTAGCACTAAAATTACTATTTTACATTATGTCATAAAAATAATAATATAAAATAATAATATATTTTTCAGATTTTTTGGTTATTATAATAATTCCACACGAATGTATCTTTACAGCCTTCTAGCTCTATTGTTAATGCCTTTGCTGTATGTCTATCCGACTCTTCAGGGATATTGGTACATCCGTGTGCGTTTATTTTTATGTTAAATTAAAATTATTCTAAGTAAAATAATTGGTAGTAGATTGATAGGAGATTGGTAGCAGATTGACAGCAGATTGATAGCATATTTACAGCAGATTGGTAGCATATTTATAGCAGATTGGTAGCAGTTCCGTCTATGGCGTGCACGAGACCGGTATTGGCAGGGAGAGGCGGATGGCTCTGGACAGATGGGGAACGTTCGCAGCGAATAAATTATTATAATCGCGGGAACGGGGTTGTGCGTGAACGGAGGAACGATCGCGCCGAATCTGCGGACGCGCATTTGTTCGTCGGTTTCGCAATTCGGGGACCTTCGACCCCGAGCAATAATTTCATTAGTTGCCTCGGCGCGGCGACGATTAATGAAATGAAGTAATCGAGTACTTTACGCGTGCCGCTCCGCTCGAGAACTACGATAACGGCAACGAGGCGTCTCGTCGTCGTCCGTTGCATTCCACGTTCTCTCGGTTTTCCTCCGCGTCGACGATCCCGCTAGAACGCGCGGCCCAATCGCGGCGAGTTGTTAATGGCGCGTCGTAACGTTTTGGGAACGACGTCGGGGGAAATTGAGCAATGTCGTCGATTAGACCAGAGAATTTACATTCCGCTCGCCATTGTTAGTGAATTTAGCATCCGGACATCCGGGTTCGTCGAGTCCGGGTGTCCCGGACCAATACACCGCAGAAGTTATGCGATGTCACTGGAAAAGTTCAAGAAATACACGATTATGTCAGCATCCAAGATTCTTTATGAGATTCAATAACATAATAATGTTATATAATAATATAATATAATATAATAATAATATAATAATATAATATAATAATATAATAATATAATATAATAATAATATATATAATAATATAATATAATAATAATATATATATAATAATATTAAATTATAATAATAAATAATTAATTATCAATTAATTATTGAAGAATTATTTTAATATTATTAGGTAATAATTATCTTAATATCATTAATTGATATTTATTTGAATATTATTCATCGAAAATATTTTAATATTATTAGTTGATACTAGTTTTAATATTATTAATCATTAATTAATTACTATATTAAAATCTCGCGGGTTTGGGGTTGTACAGGGTGTTTAAGTTTGTTACCTCTTGTGCCCCGAAATATAAATAAATTTGCAATAAACCGGGCAAGTAGAAATTCATGGAATCTCCGCGATTGGTCAACAAAAACATCTACGACGGCATTCCCCCCTCCGCGGCGACGAGCATCCCATCCCCCATGATGCAGTCACGTCACGCGTTTCGCGCATCTGTCTCAATATCACGTAACTGGTCCAATGACATAGAGAGAGGGTAACTGTATTGTCTTCCGTGAAGTTTGAAAGATTCGGTAGGCCGATGATTTTTCTCATGACGGAACACGAAGGTACATCCGGCTCGCTTTGTCGCCGGAGGGATATCTTTTTCTTTTTTTTTTTTCGCAAGTGAAAGCCAAAGCAGCGACGCGAGTCTCCCGGTGAACGGTGTTCGACGGTGGCAATCCTTCATCCTTCTCTCGGCGCGGCGTGTTTTCAGAACCGACGAACGGGTTCGAAGGTTGCCGTTACGAAATCGATCCACGTCTGTTGTTTTGACGTGAACGCTCTCCGGTTCGTACTTATCGCGCCATTAAGATCGCTCTCTCGTTGTCGTGTCGCCGTCGAACTTTCCGCCCAAGTAAACTGGCGAAATTCCGCCGGTCCTATTTTCCCAAAAAATAGTCCGCTAATGGAACCGAATCAGCCAATAGTCGGCCCTCGTGTTAGGAACAATTGTTATTTTCTTACTTGAAAATTGGAGATTCGTCAAATTTCACACACACCAGCGAACGTTAAAGTAGAACCTCGATTATCAGAACCGATGAGACCTTAATCTCACGATCACGACATTCTAAATATTTGTAAAAACTGTATGTAAAAATGGGATTTTTATCACCCAAGGCTAAGCTAGAGTGCGAGACAAGTCTTGATCGGTTGAGGATAAGCATGATCGTCAATATGCATTGGTGAAATATCGGCATGGGTCAGGAACGACCCGGGCATAAGCCTAGTCACATCAGAATAGTATTGGTACGATTTACGATTTAATTCAGTGACGTTTCAAGCATGAACGCAATCAACGTAAACGTGATATGTAGTCTGTGCTAATATACACGGTGTGCTAATAATCACGCTAAAAGTGAGACGACAATGTTTTTTACTTACGGCGAGTTAACTCGTCATCCACGAGAAGGTTGAAACACTTCGATACTTTCGTGGTAGAAAATTGACAGAAAATTAGTTTTCAGAATGTTTGGAATTGTTAAACGGAACACGAGATGTAATAATAGTGACGTAATTATTGGGCAACTGTTTATTGTAATGTCGTGGATTGTAGGTCGTAACGCAGGCCGATGTTTGCCTTTCGGTACGAAATTACAGGGGGCAATTATACGTTGCGAGTCGGCGCGGCGCAGCGCGGCGACTCGTTCCGAAATAATTGCCACATAATTATTCCCGTAGTAAAAGAAGTCTGATATGCAGCTCCGTTACCGGCGTACGTGTGCTTCCCGTCATTCAAAGATCATCGACCTTATAGACGTCACGATGCGATAAGATTATAGTAATAGGTACAACTACTGTAAGTAGGTAAGCGTTTCAGTCTTTACACGATAGACCGCCAAGCCGAGCCGTAGACGTTCGGAACGCGCGCGAGACTGCTTTCAGGAAAATGGTAAACACAGCTTCGAAACTGAGGAAGCCGATCGACCAAATTTTATGACTGTTTTACGCTAACCCTTACCCAGCCCCGTCACTTTATCGCTACAATGTTTATTCAGATTACGAACTGGCATACCTATCTAAAATTCTGTACAAATACTCCCAGATACATTTTCGGGAAACCCTGTATATTTGAAGGAAACTGGTAGAATTTTATTATACATTTCTGGGACACCCAGTATATTTGAAGGTGACTGGGAGCATTTTATTATACATTTTTGGGAGACCCTGCATATTTGAAAGTATCTCGGATTATTTTATATATACATTTTTAGAACGCCCTGTACATTTGAATGTATCTGGGAGTATTTTATATATCCTTTTTTGGGACACCCTGTATATTTGAAGGTATCTGGGAGTATTTTGTATATACGTTTTTGAGACACTGTATATTTGAAGCTATTTCCTTGAAAGGGTCGATTCTCAAGGTCATTTGAAGAAACTTTTCCCTTGTCCCAAATCTTCTCCGCGGCTTCGTTGAGGAGTTATTAACGAAAAACACTGACCAATCAGAGCGCGGCTACCACGGCCCGCGCTAGGCCCGGGCCTATCGTTGGCCGAGCCGGAATCCGTCGCGCTCTTATTGGTCCTTGTTTTTCGCGAATAACTCCTTAACAAGGCCACGGAGAAGATTTTCGCAAAGGAAAAAGTTACTTTAAATGACGTCAGGAATCACCCCTTTCAAGGATGTAGAATATTTTTGGGACGCACTGTGTAACTTAAGACTAACGTCCTGTATCTTCTAAAGAAGTTCAGGGATCTTGATATTTGCAATTATCGTGCAGTACAGAAGACCTCAGTGTAACCATACGTTAATGTTCCCTTATAAAAATGATGAGACCGAGTTTTTTATAGATTTTGTTCTTAATTACAATATGTACTCTACTAAATATATTTACTCAATCATTTCCCACGAATAGCATTTTTATAAATAAATGAAAACATCTGAAACCGGTCACGTGATTGGTTTCAGTAAGTCCCCTGAGAGGGGGGGGGGGAGCAGAGAACTCGATGTCACGAGATTTCATTAAACAGAAACAGTAATTATTCATACAGCACTTTCACGGCGGAACTGCCAAGAATATTATTATGTTGATTTGCACGGAACACGTATGAAAAACGTGGGCACACATTTGGGTCAACTCGGCGTGCAACAATGCTGCGAAATAATATCATTCGATAATGTGTGTGTAAATTATTGTTCGTGCGGGTCGCGTATCTCTATTGTATTATAATTGAAAAATTCAATGTGCAATGGATCAAAGTAAAACTAGAACACTTAGCTATTCATGGAAGCAATTAATATTGCAGGAAAAATTTTTAAACGATCAAATTAAAAAATTAAAATGATCAAAAATAAAAAACCCATGGAAATTAACGTCAAACTAAAAACCAGAGACTAAGAAATTTTTTAACTATGTAAATGTCTTTCGAATTTAATACTTTGTTGTTAATTACCGACTAGGCATTTTCAGATAACAAATTTGAATTCCGCTAAAAAAACCTCAACATGCAGAGGATAAAGTAATTGGGACATTCGAATTTCCCGCATTTTTCTGGGACAGTGTTGCCAACTGTTCGAGTTGCAGTTTGGGGTTAATTTCCATGATTTATAAAACTTTTTTTTTTTAATATAAAACCATAAAGTTAATAATGTGATTAAATTGCGTTTTTGTTTTTGGTGGAATAACATATACTTGAAGGTAACTTTATCTTTTTTTAAACAATTTTTTCTTTAATATTGATTGCTTTTTACAGCATTGAGAGATAACTGTCCGGATTATAAAACTTTCATGTGATTAAATTCCGTTTTTGATAAAATTATATAACTTTATCTTTTGTTTAAACAATTTTCTCTTACAACATCGCTCGATTTCTACAGAGCATAGATAGCTAATTCACCGGGTTATAAAACTTTCAAATTCCGTTGTTGGTAAAATTATACGTTTTCGGATATAACTTTATCTTTCGTTTAAACAATTGTTTCTCACAATATCAATCGCTTTCTGCAGAACGCAGAGGGGTTCGTGTTCAGCTGGTAGGCAGAGTGCATGCATAGAAGAAGAAATAATCCACGTCATGGGAGCGATGTACCATTTAAATGTCGGGCGACACCCCGGCGATCATTACAGCCGCCGGGGGCGTTTTTCGAACGGGAACGACGACGCTGCTGGAAACTGGGACGGGAATTTCCGAAAAACCGAAAGCCAAAAAGATTTGCTCGTCGTGATCGTTCTTGGTGGGAGTGTCGCGGGGTAGAAGACGTCTCGGAGAAGACGGTCCATTAAAAACGAACGCGTGGCCCGGTCTGAGGAGATCCGTTCAACGACGCCGCTTAAAGAGATATTAATTATTCGACTTCTAAGCCCTTCATTATTCGCATAACTGGAACTCCGGGTTGCGCTAGCTGCGGAATACGTTTGAGCGAAGAAAGAATCGCGAGCGGAAAAAAAGGAAAGAAGAAAGAGAGGAGGAGGAACTAGGCTGTGGATGGTGGCGAGGGGGGGGGTGTGGAGGGTAGAGTCAGACTGGACTGGGTTTCGCGGGGAGGGCGAGAGGGTTGACGGACGAAGAAAGGAAAGAGGAACACCTAGCCTTTAAAACACGCGCGTTATAGTCGCTTAACAGAGAGAGAGAGAGAGAGAGAGAGAGAGAGAGAGAGGGGGATAGCAAAGAGCAGAGAAAGAAAAGGGGTGGGATCGCGGTAGAGGGTGGCAAAGGGGGTGGTAGAGGTAAAGAAACCGAGAGGCAGGGGAACAGGTATATAAAAGAGTGAAAAAGAGACAGACTCGGTGGGAAGATACAGGAGCGAGGTAGGGGCTGAAGTATCAGCGAGGGTTGGGTCGCGAGGCTGCTGCTGCAGCTGCAACTGCAGTTGCTGAAGGGTGAGGCGCGGCAGAGGACAGGAGGAGAAACGGAAGCGTGGGCTCGCAGATCGATAGCCGCGCGCTCGTGCAACCGAAGCTCACTTCGCGTCGCTAACCACGAAGACGACGACTACGGGGACGTTGTCGTCGTCGTCGGCGTCGTCGTCGTCGTCGACGTCGTCATCGCTGACGTATGCCACGCCGTTTCGTGGCGCAGACGTCGATACGCTCTCTCGCACGTGCAACGTTTTCTCATCGTCCAAAAGCTGCGAGCTTTATCGTGGAAACGACGGACAATGGTCGAGCCGCTTTCAACCCTTCCCTTTCTCTCTCTTTCGCGTCCGCATTTTTAGCTTTTTTTTCGTCCTTTAATGGATGCGTGTTTTGTGTGTATGTGTAGTTTTCTTTTTTTTTGTTGCTCCTCTTCTCTTCGTCCCTCTTTCTGGCTTTTTCCTCTGCGCTCGTTCTTTTTCTTTTTTTTTTTTTTTTTTGATGCGACGATTTAACGAGTCGGAAAATTTCAGCGGAGAGTGAGCGCTCCACCGCGACCGACGTCGTCGTCGTCGTCGTTGCTGACGGATAGAAGGCCTGAATGGGGGATACAGGCTTCAGTTGAAAATTTAATTTTTAATTCGCCGGTTTGAGCTATTCCGACGCGAGCTTCGAACACGTTTTTTCTTTCTGTTCTGGAGGCTTAGACTCGCGATCGCACGATGGTGTCCCTGTATGTTTGGGATTTCTGCTTTTGCGAATGATCATTGCGAATGCAGACATGGACTGAAAATTTCATTTTTAATTATGATCGTTTCATGCTTCGAATTTTTTCGCCTAACAAGGAAGGTTACTCTGAGTTTGATTTAAAACATAATATAACTATTATCGGTATATGTTATCGATGTATATAGGGTGTACAAATTTCTATGAAAAATCGTTTATAAAAAAAAGTTATTGTTGAAACAAATTGTTTTTTAAATAAATTAATTTGCACTAAATGATTCGTCGTTTAAAGACGCACAAATTAGAATGGAAAATTTTTTCTTTGGGCCTAATAGCTTCGGAGATATTCAACAAAATAGATTTTTCAACCCCTACTGTGAGGGTTGTTATCCAAATACGTGTGAAATATTTTTTCCAGTTCTATATAATACAAAAATTCCCTAAAAATCAGCGTGTTACGATAGGGTAAACTCCCTCGTATCAATGATATAATTACTTTTATAATTAAAAAATGTAACTTTTAATTTGTGCTGTTCGAGAAGATTGACACTAATTGTAACCGTTCAATTTCATTATATTTCGTTCGATCGAGCTGGTCCTTATGAATATTACCATTACTTAAATTGCGTATGTAAGGGGTGCGTATGGGGGTGAGAGGGGGTAGATGGGAGGAGGGTGAGATTTTTATTTTCAGTTTAAGTAAATTTAAACACGGTTCGGGTTTGAGATTGTTTGCTGTGGCCACAGAGTCTTTTCTCTGGGAGTAATGTAATGACTCGGATCACGCACTGTGGAAGTTGTTTGTTTCGTAACAGATAAAAAGCGAGCGAGAGCGACGCGCGACGGGGTGTACAGAGCCGACGGAGATAATTGACCGACGGTACCACACCAGACCAGACGAATGAGAATAGATGATTCGACAAGTCAAGGCACGAAGACGTAATAGAATGTTGATATCGTGCAACGCCGATGTTTATAAATACCGGCAGCTCGCGGCCGATATCAAATATTTACCGTTTCACTGGTGGCTGTCTCGAAAAAAATGTTAACGCATTGTTGTGGTTACATTATATCGCGCGCGTTCAATGTATCGTTGCGAATTATGCAATACGTATTGCAACTATGTCAGAAATATTCGCGTTTGGATATACACATGTAATGCGACATTATATAATTTCGTTTGAATACGTAATTACCCGCGAACACAATGAACCAGCGGTGCTCCGCATTTTTCCGTAATGGATACTCTATTGAATAATTAACTGGTCGTCTATTACAATACTTGATAATTACTGAACTACAGTCTATATAACGTTTTCTGTGAATAGTCATACAATATTTGCACAATAATTTTTGCACAATAAGTTTTTGTTTATGTTTAGTTCGATCTTTGAAAAATTCCTTAAATCTGTCCTTAAATCTTCTCCTTGTTCAACTTTCAACATTTACATATATTTGCTCATTTAATCACCATTAAAATGAAAAATGTTTTTTACTAATTCACCTTTCCTACAAACGCGAGTTATAGTAAAATTTCTGAAGACAAATTTTTGCGAAAAGGCTTTCATAACAGTCGCATCCAACTCGCCCGAAACCTATCGTGAATAATTGCTCCCAGCAGAGAGCCGTTCTTAAAACTGACCATTTCTTACGATGAACCCGATTCCGGCAATGGCCGCGCGGTACAGACGTGTAATATCAGATCCATTGAAATTTCGACGCGATTTCAATATCCGCAGAAATTTCTGTACAAGCGTGGCGGCTGGTGTTCACAAATTCCACGAGAACGATCCTCCGGTTCGCATTCCGAATGAATGCCGCGGCAGCCCCGCGCACGTATTCGGCTCAATACGCCATTAACGATAGGTCAAACGATATTGTCCATGGAAATGCGAATCGGAGAAAAACACGCGGCGAGAAGGGGTCCGCTCGTGCGCTCGGTTTCTATGCCTCCCGTAAATAGGACTCTCGGACAAAAGTCATATTACGAGTCCTCATCAAGGCCGGACGGATTTCGGGTTCGGATCGGGTCGGCATCCGAAAAATTCTATTGTTCGGGTACAACGTGTCACAGATTTTCGGGTTCTGATCCGACCCTGCTCCGACTTCGCGTATCACGAATTTTCGGGGCCCGAACAGACCCGATCCGAGTCATCAAAACCCGGGTCAAGGCTTGGATACCTGAAAATCTCGGATTCGGGTCGGGACCCGAAAATTCGTGATACTTGGGCACCCGGAAATCTCGGACACCAGAAGTGGAAATCGGGTCGAGCCGGAACTCGGCGTGGTACTCGGGTACCTGATAATTTCGGGTAGTGCTCGAGACGGGTATCTTCCCTGTGTTCGGGCCGGGCTCAAAAATTCGTGATGCTCGGGTATCCAATTTGAAATCGTGTCGCATAGTAGTCGGGTTGGGTCGTAAACCCGAAAATGTATTACGTTCGGTAGAAGGGGAAAGTAGAGTGGGAGGCAACGTCACGTGACAGGGCCGTGGGCGGAAGCGTGGGGGAATAGCGTCGTAGAAATGGGCAATTCTTGGGGGGGCGGGGGGTACGCAACGTCGTAGAGTGGGGAGACATGTCTTAATCTGGCGACTCTGTCTTGAACTGGCGAAACCTTAGACCATATACAAGGTGTCCCAAAACTCATGTTAATGCCGAAAATGGGAGGTTCCTTGGGTCATTTGAAGCGACATTTTCCTTTACAAAAATGGCGACTGCGACTTTGTTTAGGAGATATTAACGAAAAACACGGACCAATCAGAGCACGACCTAGAGCGGCGAGCCGGCAGGCGAGCGTCGTGATTCGTTCGACAACGCTCGCCTGTCGGCTCGCCGGTCCAACTCGCGCTCTGATTGGTCCGTGTTTTTCGTTAATATCTCCTAAACAAAGCCGCAGTCGCAATTTTTGTAAAGGAAAATGTCGCTTCAAATGACCCAAGGAACCTCCCATTTTCGGCATTAACATGAGTTTTGGGACACCCCCTGTATACCTATAGACACGCCGTAGATAATTTTCCCTGTCCGAAAGATGAAATTAGCTGAAAGACACTGTGACGTCACATTTTCAAAAGATGTACAAGCTATGCTCATCGCCAGTGCCTACGCTTGGCTTACATGGGGAGAGGGGGGTCAGCGGGTGCGTCATGTACACAGTACATGGAAAGAATGAACAGGATAATTTCAAAGAATTTGGCATTTTATCATGAAATAATCAATATATAAACTGTATTTGAGATATAAATGTTTATTCTATATGTTTTATTAAGGTATTACAATGAAAAGTATTTTGAAATTATCTTAAGACTTATCTTGTGACGTCACAGTGTCCTATCATCTTTCGGATACTGAATTCTCGGTATTCCTATACACATACTATACCTATGCCGGATTTATTAGTATATATGGTCCAAGGGCGAAACGACATCGCGGACTACCATGACACCATGAGAACGTGATCGCAAGTGGAAGCGCCGCGCACGAGTCCGACAATGGGTTTACCGATACATATCGAGATATCTCGCTTTAAGGAGTTTCAGCCGGCGCGGCGCCTCGTCGACCGGGCACGTATGTGTATCCTGATGACTTCCTTCTCGACGAAAGTTATCGACTCGATAATACGCTGTAAACGACAGTCGGAAAATCAGCTCATCGATAAAAAAATAACTTTGAACATATTTGGAAATAGACGGTTTTACAGAAATTACATTTTAAATAATTACCGAGTGAGAAGTTTATTCTATACGGTATACGTACGTTAATAATTAACGCAGGTCGAACAAAAATTATATTCGGAAGCTATTTTTCACGGAATATGATATGATACTAGAGTCATTTTTATTTAATGCTGTCTGTAGAAATTGTTTAAAAATTTTGTAAAATATGAAATAAATATTATCCGAGATAAATGATTCAGAATATACAGCTGGTGGTTGGTAGAAAAGCCTTTTTCTTTATTTTTCGTTATTTTTTTTATGAAACTTTAATCAACTTATTCGTGACATTTTTCTGAGTAGAAATATACTAAACACGATAGAATTTCAATTCTATTCAGTAGTTTAATTGACGGTACGTAGTCAGTTTAAGACGTAGAAGAGTACAGCGAGTGAGAAAGAAAGAGGAACAGCGTACGTGACGGTCGGGAAAACTCAAAAACTTATTGTATTGTTTAAAATATCAATGCGATGCTAACTTTTTTATTTTCAATTTTCTTTATATAGAGTATTTCCTACTTTTCCGACAAGATTGTAGGAGCATGATCTACAAGTGAAAATAATAATTATTGTTACAATATTATAGGCAAATATCGAATGTAGCCTGAATAGGTGCGGAACAGCAGATTTAAAGCTGAATAATTAAAGAATTAATTAAAGAATCAAATTCATCGACCTTCCGTATTATTCAGCTTTACATCTGCTATTCCGCACCTATTCAGGCTGCATTCAATATTTGCCTATAATGTACTTCATATAACATTTTTTTCTTATTATCACTTGTAGATGATGCTCCTATAATTTTGTCGGAAAAGTAGAAAACACTCTGTATAAAACCTTTTTCAAGATATTTATTGCATTGTTCTCATTAAAATGAGTCGTTTAAAAACCTCCAACGTGTTGTAGCTCCGTTAATTTTCAAAATTCCAGTCTAATTCTTTGAGAACATATTTGTCGAGATGTTAAGTTGTTTACGTAAACAAAGAATATTTTTCATTTTTTAGACTTCTTACACGAGAAGCCCCAGTTAAGCGCGTTTGACGTGTATACACGTCGGACCAAATTTCTATTGCGGTTCTTTTCGGTTACTTTTTCAAGAGTGAATTGTTGATATTTTATCAATTAAAAATGTAAACCTTCCTCGGTTTTTCGTAAAATTTATTATAGGACCATCTGTCCTGCGTTCGACGTGTATACTCGTCATTAATGTTATAAATTTTATAATATATATATGTGAAGAATTATCGGCGCAAAGTTCGATCATTTTAAAACAATTAGCTATATTATGTTCTTTAAAACGTTACGATTCGGATGTGAATCTGTACAACGTTTAATTGGCCACGTTTGCTAAAAATTTTTAAAGGAACAGGAGGTGGTGTTTCGTCCTAGACCCGCTAGAGGACTCATCAGTAAGGCTATCCAGCGGGCCCTGCCTTAGACACAACCGTGTCGAAAGACTTTTTGAAGAAAGTTATTAATATACCGATTGATGACATTTCAGTAACTAGCGAGAAAGGAGTCGACAATGTGTACCTCTTGCGGACGGAGTCGAAACTACTCTTTCTCAAACTCATTAATGTTTCGCCATTTTATGAATAATGTTAGGTTTTTATCGATCGAAATTTTATAATATATATATGTCTCGTCATTGTTTGACTTTTATTTGGCACTCTTTAGGAATTTTGTAAAATTAAATTTCGCACTTAACTGGTTAAAATCGTGTCTAGTGCACGATCTAAGTCCCAAAGGAACGCAAACAGAAGAACGAGCACGAGCGTAAAGGTTCGAGGCATGCTGGAACGATTAGGTCTGCCTAGGAACGTTTTTATTTCTCATTTCTTGCTACGAAAGCATTCCCAACAGCTTTTTGAAGTGATAAATTACGCGTCACATGTACAATAAACATGGGCCAAATTGTATCCTGTTTGGTGCCGCTTTAATCAGAAAAATGTCGCAGATGTATTGGTAAAATTTCATTAAAAATAAGCAATGAATAAAGAGGTTTTATTATTGCACTAGCATCGTCTCGCAGATACGCCATTTATTGTTGCGACTTCGGTCGCGCAGGTTTTCTACGTCCGGCGAGGTCGACGCTGTGACAAAAAAAAAATAGTACATATCCCCTCGCGATCTACGTCCCAGCTTCGAACCGAGGATCGGATTTGGATCGCGACTTCACTGTGAATGCACAGAGATCCGCCGTCTAGCGATCAGCCTTGTGCGTAATGGGAATTTTTTTCTTCTCGATTTTCTACGTAGTATTATAGGAACGGTAATATCGCTTTTTCCTGTCGGACGTATTACGAAGCATCCGCGTTCGAACCCGGCGGATAAACTTCAAGGATCGAAGGTTCTCAGGCGTTAACAGGTGACGCAGAAGAATGACGTGACGGCACGGCGAGGCGGCGGCGGCGGCGGCGGCGGCGGCCAGCGTCTGGTCGTTACGGATTGGAATCGCACGACGTCGCGGGCCGTTATCTCAGAAAAGACTCAATATTTAACAGAAGCAGGAAGGCGGTGGTGCGACGCGGCGTGGCGCGGCGATAGGAAGAAAGATTATCGAGCGGCAATTTCCCGAGTCAACCGACTGCCATACTGTCGATGTAGGACAGCATGGGCAAGAACGGCACTCTTGGCTCGTCACACTCGTTACCAATTTAGATGTATCCATTTGAATGCATCTCTACGCACGCATTGTGTCGCTAGACTCATTACCGGGCTACTAGTAAATGACTCGAGCTTTTCTGCCCGATCGATACGCTTGCTAACGAGATCGGCCACTATTTCCTCTTTTATTTTATGCGATTAATGCTGACGCCGCCGGCGCCATAACGGCATTGCTCCGAATATTTATTTAGCCACCTTCGACTCTTTCACCCTCTACAATCTGTTTCGCACCTTCTGATCGAACATCAACCTCTTCCCGTATAGCATCGAGCCGGACTTACGACGAACGTTTCGAATCGAATCAACAAGACGTAAATGATGTTGAATCGCAGTTAAATCAGATTCGTTTGTTATCAATCTGCTACGAATCTGATATCAATCCTTCGCGTGACATTGTGACACGTGCATGACAGAGATGGAAATGCTACCAATCTGCTACCAATCTGCTACTAATCTGCTATCGATTTTCTATCAATCTGCTATTAATCTGCTATTGTTAGAAATGACTTTAAATTGGTACGTTATTCACATAATTTTTGGTGTAATGTGTCGATCGTATTTGTGTATCAATTTCATGAAAATTGGTATCGGCGCTAGGTTCGATCAAAAAATACAATAAAAAAGCCTATTTGCGGAATTTACAAATTAACGTTTCGATCGTAAGTTAAAATCATCTTCAGAATCATGTCATTGCGTCTGTGAAAAAAAGGGGGGAGTCAAAAAATATATTGAAAAATGGTTATGAGATAGAATCAATAATTATTCCGTATATTAATAGCATTATAAAGATATTGTTATAAATAACGACACAGTGTTTCCGCGTATCCTGTATTTCTTCTCTAAGTAAATAGCGACAAGTAAAAGCTCTACAACAGCGCGATGTGTTCACGCTAGTTGTTTCTACCAGACTGGCGACGAGCTGAACTTTATGCCCCCGTCTGGGCCCTTCCATCCATGAGTAAAACCGCCCCTTATGCCTGAACCCTTATACCTAAGACTGCTACCAATCTGCTATCAACCTGCTATCAATCTGCTATCAATCTGCTATCAATCTGCTATCAATCTGCTATCAATCTGATACGAATCAGTCGTGGGTGGTGGGGGAATAGTGTCGCAGAAGGGGAAGGTAGAATGGGAGATAAAATTTGAACCACTGGTCGAGCCGCGAATTACGAATTCGCTGTGGTCGGCGTCGACGAATTGCACTCGAATTCTTGGCGAATTGTGCGCGCGTCGCTGTTCGCCGCTCCCTCGGATGCGTATTTCGTGAATGTAAATGGAAAAATGGGTTGGTCGAAGCGCGTCGCGTCGCAGCGAGTAACGGTCGCGATGCGTGCCGTGGCGAGCACACCGGAATCCTCAGAAAGTCGCGTCGTCGCTGCGGATTTACTGCGGAAGAGAAGGCTGGGGAAGGGGAGAGAAGAGAGAAAAGAACGAGGAGCGAATTTCGCGGAGCAGGTGGCACGTCGAAGGGAAGAGGAAAGGGAATCTGTTACGCAACCCAACAGTCGTCGACGCGTGCACAACGTTTTCGTGGACCCTTTCTCCCTCTTTCTCCACGCCGCGCCGCGCCGTCCCGCGATCGTTGGAATCGCACCAACGACAGACACGCGAAAGTTTTCGATGTTGACGTTTTGCAATCGCCGCCGCGTCACAGCTGACCAACTGTTCACCGTTCCCCGCAGCTCCTTTTCATCCGACCCCTTCCGTTCTCGAAACTTGCCATTTTTCTCACTGAAACGATGCTCCAGTTCCCTTCCCCTCTATACTTCCTCTCTTTGCAAATGTCAATGTTTTGCACTTGATACTGCAACTAGGAATTTGTTACTTTTTGGCAAGTAAAGTTAGCGAAAAGTGTCAGAGTTTGTCCTAAACTCCACCTTAAACATTTGATTTTCCTCCGTTGATATCTCAAGAGATCTTATCCACTCTGGGTTTTACAAAGGGTAAACAACTTTTTCAACGTTCAACGATTATAACAAGTTTGCATTTATAACAAAAATTAGTTAAGCGTAATTTAAAACAGTAAAAATGTTATTAACATGAGAAGAATTTGAAAATACTGTCATGTTATTTTCAATCTATTCAACACGTTAAGAAAATAAATTTCAATTTTAGATTGTTGCGGTATTAAACAAATTAGAGTTGTGACGTTTTTTTCGAAAGTAGGTTGCAAAACCATTTACTAAGAAATCAAATTTTTTCAATGAACTATCACTAATGGCTCGAGATATGCATCTGCCGAGTATTTGAATGCAACGAAAGGCAAACTGAAAATTTTTGTGACGTTTTCCATGTGCATGAGCGATTCGTTGCTTGGTAAATTAGCGTGGACGTTTTTTTCGATCGGGCGAGATTGCAATCGATGATACGATACGATATTACCCGAAAAAACTACGAAGGTTTCTGTTTATTAGGGTCATTCCAAAGGTTTATGGAAGACGTCCGAGTTATTTTTTTGCTGGAACCGTCTGAGCGTAGAAAGCCAGGGGAAAGGGCATTGTAGCTCGAGACGAACGATAAGATTGCGTAAGGCGAGTCTGACGACTATGACTACGACTCGGCTCTTGCTATGACGTGATCACCATACAACCGTGATCATTAATGTCCGCGGCGTGCCGACACGAATTGTAAAGTTAGAATAATGTTTTATGGTGTACTGGCGTAACTGTTTCTCGGTATTTTTAGCGTGGATACCCTGAAACTGTGGGAAAACGACGGAGCTAGAGACAACCATTTTTTTTTTTATTAATATTACCAAAAAATAAACTTTATGCATTTATATCGTATCTGAAAATTTTCAAAAAATTCTATAATATAAAATTCAGTAGAATTTAGTAAGTGAGGAATCATTGAATTTAGTAAAATTTTAAATTGTCTAATAACTACTAGACTGCGGATATTTATGGAAAGTAAATAAAAATTCACTTATTCGATCTTTTACGTTGAGGACGATCTAACAATATTCTTTGATTTTTTCTAATCTTTCACTGTTTTACATTCCATCGAATTTTTCCGGAGATCCATAAAAATTCGTAGTCCAAGTTGATGAGGTACTGATGTTTTGTTCATTTTATCTTGCAAAATAGTAGATTCTAAGCTTAATGGCTTCGACCAAGTGTTAGAATCTCCACCATGTTTATCGTTTACTCCTTCCACTTTGTTATCAATCAGTTTTGGTTACTCGATAAGATAAAAATGTACACCTCCAGTTTACTATTGGTTTCCGCCATTTTGCTGCACCTAATTCAGACATTGCTGCATTCCATTTTATGCAATCTAAGAAGTTTTTTCAATTTTATAAATCTAAATTTGCCAATGAATAATCTATGACGTTTCACAATGGTAGTATTTATTTCTAAACACAGCTGATCCTACAACAATATTCGTCATTGTTCTTCAATAAACTTGACAATTTCAGCTTATACTTCATCAACAGATTCTAACTTAAATCATTGAAATAAACAAATACGCATTGTGAATATTAGACAACTTTTTCATTCAATAATATTGAATTGATTTTCTTTTGAAGTGTAAAAACTTCTTTTCTAATGACGAGTATACTTTTCATGTGGGAAAAAATGTGCATTTGCTGTTGAATACAATTTAAGTGCAGTGTATTGTGCATAAAGCACAAAAGTAATTAAGCATCTTTAACTTTTCAACTTTTGTTTTCTTTTGTTTTGTGTGCAGACAATCACAAAGACAATGCTAGTTCAAAAATAATAAAGCAATACTAGTGCACGTTCTTAAAACAAAGGAAAACGTTTAACAGGTTGTTAAATAATGAGAATACTGTTCTCAGTATTCTCATTAAACTCGACAAATCGGCGAACAGTATAACTTCGATATGGTAGCATGAGAAACGATTATGTATTCGACTAATCTATTAGCATTAGTAATACCCATTTCACGTAATCCCTGTATTTTACTCAAACGAGACCAAAAATTTCACGCTTGCTAATTTTCGCGAAGATAAGATGTTAATAGACTAATTTATTGAAATTAGTATGCTGAATTACTTTAAGCATCTAATTATGCTGAATTACTTTAAGCATCTAATTATGCTGAATTTTTTAAAAACAAGTCATTGGAACATGACTGATATTTAGAAAAAATTAATGAATTTTTCTTTCATATTCTACGGAGAGTATGTTGCATTTAGTAAAACATTATTGAAGACAGTTAACAGAACAGATGGCGATTTAATTTCAGGAAGATAAATCCAATAAGAAAATATCCTATGATCAATTATGCGAAATAAAAATGTTCAATGCTCTTTTGTTACTATAATAATGAAATTTGTTGACATTAGATTTTTCTGACATTCGTCCTAGAGTGACCCAGAGTCCCAGATTATGAGTGGTGTCCTCACTCTAGCTTCCCCTTCTACGGCGATGTTCCCCACGCTTCCGCCTCGTCACGTGACACGTTCTCATCGGTAGCAGATTCGTAGCAAATTGATAGCAGATCGATAGCAGACTAGTAGCAGATTGGTGGCAGATCGGCAGCAGTTTGCCACCTTGGTTATTCATCGCAGAGTGAGTTTTCCGGGACGACCGAGCCTGCGTTAGGGGATCCGAGGGTCCCGTGTCCGGCAAACTTTTTCGCAGTAGCGAGTTGCGCTTGCACTTATGCGCCCAACATGAAAAGGAACTCTATCGGCGTCGCAGCGCGGCGTGTAGGGTAGCGTGGACAGAAAAGCTGGGTTGGGCAAGGCAGGGCAGGGCAGGGTCGGGTGGAGAAATCGATCGTCGTGTTTACCCGGCGGCCGCGCGTCGCGTCGCCTCGCGCCGCGACGCTGCGGGTTTCGTCGACGCCGCGCGCGATTTCGCGCTCGAGTACGCGAACTTCGCGCTTTCCAGCTCGCGCGCACGGAGAAAGAGAGAGGGTCGTTTTACGTAATCGCATCCTGCGTGAACACGATAGTCCGATCTCGTAGCGGCGCGGCGTTTATTTATACGAGCCGGCTGGAAAACTCGCCTCGAGGAAACACGGACGACGCGACGTGCCGCGCCGAGTCGAGCCGAGCCGAGCCGCCCCGTAGCACAAGAGTCGTTCGCGATTTCCCGCGACTCCGCGCAAGGAATCGACCCGTTACACCACTCGCTCGTAACGAGCCGATTGCGGTAAATTTATTTTCCAAGTGGTTCGCGAGAACCGGCGGGTCAATGTTAGGTTACCGGCCGCCTGCCTCTAGCAGCAATGCTATCGTAAACGGTCGCCCACTCGAATTTCTTTCGCGTTTCACCCCCCCCCCCCGCCCCCCGCCCCTTCCCCCCTTCCCTCCGCCGCCTCATGTCGATCCGATACAGTTTTCACCGACACCGAAAACTGGAATCCTGCGCCCAGATTTATGCAACCACGTCTATTTTATTGGCGCGATTCCACCCGGGGTCGACATTTGTAATATTAATTTCTTGAATGAGTATTAGCTGTGCGAAGTTTCAGTCTTTCCTCAAAATTTGTTTTTCTTTTATTATTCATACGAGACATGTTACCAGTTGATCAGGAAGTCGGTTATCCATAGCAAATAAACAATTACAGGAGAAGGTGGTAAATTACTGCTAGACGAGATAGGAGAAACATCGGAAGCGTTTGAAAATATTTTTATGCCATTATCAATTTCTATTTCAGTCCAAGTAGAAAATTTTTCTAACCTAACCGCTCTATCTCCGATAATTTGTTATTTAGCTATTTCCGATTTGAATAAAAAATATTGTTTACTACTGGTATCAATCGAGAAACTATCTTTCATTTCAGTCGAAGTAGAAACTTTTTATCTTACATAAAGATCTGCATTACAATTATGCACAAAAACTATTGAAAATGTCTAAAACATTTTTAATTTAGCTATTTCCAATATCAATAAAAGAAATCGTTTACTATTAGTATCAATCGAGGACCTACATTTTTTAATAAAACACTTAAAATAACAGGGAGTTTTTCTTATTTACAGTATAAAATAAGAAAAATTCATGCTAGGCCTTATAATGTTAAATACTGATATATGTAAAATTTCGTGGTCGTCATCAGAATCGTCAGATATGGGAAGGGAGCACGAATCGAGGGGAAACGTGCCACGTGGGGGAATAGTGTCGTGGAAGGGGAAGGCAGTGTGGGGGGACAAGTCTTAATCCGGCGACTCTGGTCGTCGTTTCAATATTGTAATTGTTTATCGTATTATTCTCTTGACTATTCTGTCAAATTGACACCAAGGGCAAAATTCATTATATTCCAGGAAATATAAAAATTCAATATTTTTTCAATAGGAAGGCAAATATTTCTACAAGATAGTGTATTTATTCACATACTACGTAAATACTAATTCAATCACACATTTCTTCTCTACAAATTCAAATATTATAAATAAAAACAGAAAAAAATCAACTACATCATTCAAAAAATGTTAAACTTGGAATTGTGTAGAATTATTTTTATTATTTTTTCCTCTGTTTAATCCACGAAACTAAAATTTCAGAGAGGCTAGTATAATATGTAAGTTACTTCTAAAACAGTCGTAGAATGTCGATAAATAGGTTAGAAAGATTATGTTTTTGTTTCTACTCGTTAAAGTTAACAGGTTATGTAAATTCTTTTTTACCTCCACTATTATTGTGTAATAATGTTACAACCTCGTTATAGGAAAAAAAAATGTTACATTTGTTAATAAAGAAAGGATAGGTTGATTAACTCGTGCTCTTATCTTTTTATACAGTTAAATTTATTATAATTTATATTAATTATTAAACGTAGTTGATAAATTTTCAAACGTTACGAAATAACAAAACAATTTCACATGAACCGAAAATTTGAGAAATTAATCTGGAAATGCAGCACATTATTCTCAGCATTACTTTAATTATATGTATATGTTGAGCAACATTTTCGATTAGTTAATCAAATGATGGAAACGAGAAAATCGAGGTGAGAAAAACGACAGTGGGGAAACTCGATGGGTTGCGTCCGCCTCGATTAGCATATAACATGATCTTTAATCTTTAATAATAAAAAAACGCCGACGGATGTTCGCTCTTAAAGGCTCATGTTCCTCGAGAAAATTGCTGCTTATAATTCGATTCATGGATTACTAAATGAGCCGTCGCGATTATTCCGACGGAAAAAATTCTCTCCGTTAAATATTTATTGTATCGATTACTGGATTCCGGATGTTCATGCAAATTCGTATCTCTGCGGGAATGAACTTTCTAGCGTGGTCGTTAAAGAAAGTCCCACACGGTTTATCGAACAATTTCGCAAAATCAAGAGAGTCGTGTAACATTTTATTATGACTTTATTAACTTCACTTGAAAATTAATCTTAATCACGACATTGTAAATATTCGCACAAAATGGAATTTTTACAGAAATATGCTTGATAAAGTGAGTGAAAATAATTTTCAATTTTCACGTCATCCATTTTCTTGTTTATAAACAATTGCTCTATGATTTCATTAAAATTTCATTGAGATACGAAAATGTTATTAAAAACAAGACTATTTTTAAAGGTTGTTTGGAGGTCAGCCAAAAATGATGACCGAAGTTTCTATTATCCAAGGCGATACATATGCAACGATAAACAAATGAATAAAAATTAAACAAAACTAATAAACATTGAAGCCAGCAGTTCAATTAAGTTCCAGTTCTATTATCCGAACTGTTAGACCCCGTTCAGTTCTGATTACGTAGGTTCTACAGCACCGTCTGAATTTTTTCGAAATTAGTTATTCCGTTCCACGTTCAACTACA
This sequence comes from Lasioglossum leucozonium, assembly GCA_028454225.1. Taxonomy (NCBI): domain Eukaryota; kingdom Metazoa; phylum Arthropoda; class Insecta; order Hymenoptera; family Halictidae; genus Lasioglossum; species Lasioglossum leucozonium. Next base: position 8,992,310 of record CM052216.1, on the reverse strand, counting down.
TAATTACGATAACGCGTACGCAGAGAGTACGTTTATTTCAAATAAGCGGCAAACAGATGAGCGGTCACGTTGCGCGCTGTCGAACAATACCAACAACCGTGTCGTCGATCTCCAATACTGCGGCGCGGCGGGCTGCGGGCGGGCAGTGGCGCGGCGTAGCAATAAAAAGAGCATGCTTTCATGATAACTCGGTGTATGACGCAAAGTTTCCCGTTGTATTCAACGGGCACGGTGTGTTGTTCCGTCTCCTTAAACCGGCTCGCGTTATTTGCGCGCGAGCCTCGTTAAATCACGCTTCCAAGGTAACGTCCTCAGACGTGGAAACTTCGATTGTGAGGTTTATCGACCTCCCCGTTTCGATCTTTTCTATTGTCGAACAGGAAATGTTCTTCGCATTACTAAACGTCGAGAGCAAAACAGACCATTCGTTTCGTTCGCTCACCAGGTCAATCGGCTTCTAAAAATTATTCCGAGCACTCATATTAAGTACATAGATGGAATCTCCGATTCCCAGGAAACTTTTTAAACAAACGATCACACGTGAAAAAAATATTTAATAATTCTCCATACAGGACCCTGGGGTCATTTGAAGAAACTTTTTCCTTTGCGAAAATCTTCTCCACGGCTTCGTTACGGAGTTATTAACGGAAAACACGGACCAATCAGAGAGCAGTGGGTGGAGTCTGACTCTCTGATTGTTTCGTGTTTTTCGTTAATAACTCGTTAACGAGGTTTCGGAGAATATTTCCACACAGAAAAAAGTTACTTGAAATCACCTCAGAAATTCTCGTTTTTAAGTACAAAATTTTTAGGGGCGCCCTGTATAGAGTATCTCAAAAATGTTATATTCTATTTAAAAGGGTGATTCCTGAAGTCATTCGAAATAACTTTTTCCTTTGCGAGAATGTTCTCTGCGGCTTCGTTACGGAGTTATTAACGAAAAACACGGACCAATCAGAGAGCAGTGGGCGGAGTCTGACTCTCTGATTGGTCCGTGTTTATCGTTAATAACTTGTGAACGAGGCTTCGGAGAAGATTTTCGTAAAGGAAAAAGTTGCTTGAAATGACGTCAGGAACCTTCCCTGTCAAGGGAGTACATTTTCGGGACACCCTGTGTATTTAGCAACCGTGGCGGTGAGCGCAGTCTGAAGAATATTTCACAATGTTTACTGTACATTTAGAAGAGTGTTTCAAGAAGCTTCTAATAATGACAAAGTCTCTTAAACGAATGCATCGAAGGTTCGAAGAACGCCGGTGACGTTATTATCGGTGACCGATGCATTAGTAAAAGTTGGCGGAAAACCGGAGGCGGAGGCGGGCGTAGAGCGGGTGCGCGTGTACCGGAGGGAACTCTCGCGATCCTTGCCGAAGATTGCTCGGTTAAATAGTCGGATGTCATAGTGACATTTAATCGTAGTTCGACAGCTAGACGCAAGACAAAAAGGTAGAAGCCAGAGCCACGGCTGGCAACGTTCGCGGCATCGTGTTTCCTCAATTAACTCTGGCAAGGGAAAAGAGAGTCAGTCGGCTCGCCGAGGATCGTATCGATCGATGCTTCTTTCTGGTTACACGGCGTGGAGTGGCGCGGCGCGGCGCGGGGTCTTGTAACCGGTTATTTTTACTTGAAACGCGGCGAATTTTTAAAACCCTGCTAGCAGAGAGAAAAAGCGCGACAAAGAGCGGGGTGGGGGAAGAAGATGGAGAGCACGAGTTACTCGCGGCGCGACTTTTCAAGCATCCGAGCAAAAAAAAAAACGAGAGAGAGAGAGAGAGAAAAAGAAGCAAAGAAATATACAACGTGTCGGATTTCGGGATGAGAGCGCTTTTCATGGAATTTCGAGTTTGCGGACGGCGGCGGCGGCGGCGGCGGTGGTGGCGGTAAGGGGAACAAAATCGTGCGGGAAGAGGATCGGTAGTGTGGATCGCGACGAAAGCCGCGAATGAGAACCGCTGCAGCTAGCAGCCTTGGCTGAAGTTGTCGAACCCGCGACCCAGTTACACGCTCGTGCCAACACAAACGCGTCCCTCACCCACACCTCTCGGAGGTGCATGCACTGTGCAGTGCACGCCGATGCGCGCACAACTCCCCTCCCACTCGCTCGCTCCCCTCTCCCTCACCCTCTCGCTCTCTCTAGCTCTCGCTCTCTGGCACCGTCGTTCGCTTGTCTTTTTCTCGACCCTCTTTTTCCAGCCCCGATACACCTCTCTTCGTCCCTCTTTCCCCCCCACAAACAAACACACATTCAAGCGCGTGCACACGTTTTCCCCGTCTTCCTCGCCGCATTTTCTCTCCCTCCCTTCCGCCCCGCCGACGTTTTCCCCCTCTCGGCACTCGCCCCCTCCTCATATATAACTCCTCTTTCCCACCAGTTTTCTCCGTCACAGTGTTCAACGTGTCTCTTTTCGCGTGTGCAACGCCGTCTCGCTCGCGCCAACCTCTATCCGCGTGTCACACGCTCTGGCCCACTCTCCACCTTTCGCACCACCACACCGCCTCCCGCTCCCTCCGGCTAGAATCACGCCGCGATGCGATGCGGGCACACGCACGCACGTATTCCTCGTCGTACCGCACTTTCCTCGACTTTCCTCCTCGCAGCAGACCGCCGCCACGCCGAACCGATACGCTGCAACGCGATGCACGCGCACGGAATTGCGCGGCTTCAAAACTTTTCAACCCCCCCACCCCTCGATCGCTGATTTTAACCCCTACCAACAACGACCATTTTTCTCTACCGCTGGGACGGTCACCGTCTACCGGATTTTCCTTTTTCTGTGGCGAAACTATTTTTCGTGTTTACATAGCTCCGAGAAAAATTGGGCTAATATAATTAGACCCGCGGAACGCTCTAGGGCTGTGTGTTACTACGCCCTGTGGCGAGGGTTGGAGGGGGCGGGGGTTGCAGAATTTTATTTTCTAGACTGGTTGAACTGGGAAATAAATTGACGAAAATCGAAGATCCACTTGAAATTGACTGTCATTTTTTATTTACTGAAAATATTCATTATAGAACAATGTGTTGGAAAAATTTAAAAATACAGATATATTAGTTTCAACCTATTATATGAAAATGAATTGTCGTTTATTATTTACTGAAAATATTGTGATCATAAAGAAATGTGTTAGAAAAATTTAAAAATAAAGTTATATTATTTTCAACCTATTAAATGAAAATGAATTTCTATTTCACTCCGGGTGGAAATTCTTTATTTTGCATAAAGATCCGCTGTCTACTGATAACGTTAGCGTTTCGATCAAGGCGGATGCATTTGACAATTTTAAATGCAATGATTTCATAAATATCTGTCCTTTTACATATTTTCTACTTCATTGGGATCACTTGCGGGTTTTATGCATTTATTTAAAAAATTAGTAGCTTCAATGTATAAAAATGTTATAAAAATAAAAATACTGCAGGCAACAGGAGTTAAATAAAAATTCACTTCATCGATCAATCGATTTTTTACCTTGAAATCGTCACAAGAATATTCTTAGATTCTTCTAATCTTTTCCTTTTTCGTACAGAGTTTCCAGAAAAATGTCGCAAAACTTTGAAGCAGGTGGTTCTCGAGGTGATTTGAAGTAACTTTTTCCTTTATGAAAATGTTCTCCGCCGCCTCGTTAACGAGTTATTAACGAAAAACGCCGACCAATCAAAGTAGAGGCCCCGCTGAGCGCGACGTCGGCATTGGCCGAGCCGGAATCCGTTGGAGACAGCCGCACTCCGATTAGTCCGTATTTTTCATTAATAACTCGTTAACGCGGCCTCGGAGAACATTTTCGTAAAGGAAAAAATTACTTCAAATGACGTCAGGAACCTGTTCATTCAAGGAAATACATTTTTGGGACACGCTGTATTTGACTGAGCCAATTTCCTCATGCATAAAAGTCCGCGATCTGGTCATTAGAACGAGAATGAAACGTGTTTCTGTTTCTAATAACCGTTGCAGACAATTTTTGCATAAATAAACATCGATGTTATTATGCGATTCGAACTGGCTACAGAAGATTATCGAACTTGCCAGACCACTTTCATTTCGAGTACGTTGCGCTCGGCGACTTCAGTGTCAGAAATTATGCACGTTAACTTCTGCGTTTCGGCATCGAAGGTTTTCAGCATTTCAAAGACACAAACGGGAAACCGTCCAATCAACGGTAATCAAATTTCCCAGCACCGGAAACGAGATATTCCTCCAGCCGGACGTTTTACATTATTACTTAAAGTAGAAGCTGAAGTAAGCTTCACCCACGAATAAACAGCAAGCAGAATATGATCCCGACTGTCGCAGAGGATCCGGCTGCCGTTTAAATAATTACCTTCAGAAAGAAAGTAAAATAAACTTCTTTACCGTGACAAGCCGGGAAGCCGCGCAGTGAAAAGAAAAACAGTTTGCTTCGCTTCCAGCGTTTCTGCGTGATGCAATTTTCGCCGAGTACCATTAAACGCGTTTAAGCAACCCATTTTGCTTTGAATATCCAGATAATGTTTTAAATGCTTTAAATGAGTTATATTAATCAGAGTCGTCAGATTCAGACTTAAGATTTGATAACAGATCGGTAGCAGATTGGTAGCAGATTGATAGCAGATTGGTAACAGTTCTCCTCTATTCGTGCTCCCTCCTCTCATCCGACAACTCTGATCTAAATAGAGTTCCGCGAGGTTAAGCGTTTAAACAATCGGATCCATTCTGTATTGAATATCCAGATCATGCAACGTTTTAAATGAGTTATATTAACCAGAATCTCCAGATTGAGACTTCAGATTGGTAGCAGATTGGTAGCAGATTGGTAGCATATTGGTAGAAGATTGGTAACAGATTGATATCAGATTGATAATAGATTAGTAGCAGATTGATTGCAGATTGGTAGCAGTACTCCTCTATTCGTGCTCCCTCCTCTCATCCGACAACTCTGATCTAAATGGAGTTCCGCGAGGTTAAGCGTTTAAACAATCGGATCCATTCTGTATTGAATATCCAGATAATGCAACGTTTTAAATGAGTTATATTAACCAGAATCACCAGATTAAGACTTCAGATTGGTAGCAGATTGGTAACAGATTGATATCAGATTGATAATAGATTGGTAGCAGATTGATATCAGATTTGTAGCAGTTCTCCTCGATTCGTGCTCCTTCCCCTCATCCGGCGACTCCGGTCTAAACAGAGTTCCGCGATGTTACGCGTTTAAACAATCGGATCAATTTTGCTTTGAATATCCAGATGATGGAATGTTTTAAATGAGTTATGATAACCAGAGTCGCCAGATTAAGACTAGATTCGTAGCAGATTGGTAGCAGTTCTCCTCGATTAACCTTTTCGCCGCGATTCGTGCTCCCTCCCCTCGCTCGGCGACTCTGGTCGAAACAGAGTTCCGCGGGGTGAATAAGTTACGATAATGTCGATTGGAATACGTCCGCAGACGGCGCGTCGCGTCGTGTCGCGTCGGGAGTTCTGTGTCCAAACGAAATAATGGCTGAAAAAGTCGAAGTTGGTTACGAAAGAGCATTCTATATTAGTTCGTGTGAACGTAATACGAGTTTCTTCTAAAAAAAGAACTTGAGCGTACATAGCTGCCTGCGCTCAACCACGTTGAAGCGTTACAAAGTGTCCGGCCGTCCACTGGCATCGTAATGCCATCGTACCCGCTCCCTTTACGTAACACGATCACACGGATGATCCTCGTCGTCGTCGTCGTCGTCGTCGTCGTCGTCGTCGACGGAGTCGTGGTCGTCATCCCGTTCCGCGCGCAGACTGTTAGCCCGCGGTGGAAATTATGTGGAACGGTATTCAAATTATAATGCGTCCAGATAGTCCCGCGTCACACACCCCATTCCCGCCATTTATCGGCACGTTACATTGTAGCCGCGCCGCTCATAATGGAGGTTCTCCGCTCTAACAACATGGCCGCGTCATTGTCCGTTTTCCACGACTTTCCTCCGTCCCGGTTCGTCCCGTCCCGTCCCATCCCGTCTCGTCTCGTCTCGTCTCGTCTCGTCGCCAGCTGGCTGCATCGGCTCCGCTGCACGCTGCTGCAGCCGCGGTATTAGATGCACAAACAATGGTCAGGCTTGAGTTACTCTTCCGTGGACGTCCAACTACGAGAACGACGTGATTCTAACACTGGAACTAGCAGACGGGTCAAAATGACCCATTTCAATGTTTTTTAGTTTTTGTCTCATCGCTGATACCGTTCCCTTCTGATCGCCATTCTGCCGAGTCAATTCGATCACAGGCGAAAAAATTATTTATTAAACATTATTCTATACGTGGAAAATATTTCTATAAACGATAGGAGTACATGTAATGGTGAAACTTTTTGTATGTAAAGGTAAATAATAAATGTAATATGAATGCGAAATATAAAATAATAAAGCTCTACGAGAGAATTACAAAGAAATTTCAATGGCGTAACAAAAAGATTGGGAGAATTTTAAAATAATGTTACATTATTTTCAACATATTAAACGTGTCGAGGAAGAAAATAAATTTCTATTTCAGTCGAGTTTTGTTGCAATTCGGGTGGAAAATTTTTATTTTGCATAAAAATCCGTTCTCGCAAAATTTCGTTGATTGGGTTGAACATCGGTCGAAAAAGTGAATAACAATAGATTGAAAAAATTCGTCGAATTTTCATTGAGATAACTACGCTAACCGGTCCAGTCGATAATATACGACATGACGCAGCGAGCAGGACGCTTGAGGACCTCCACACATCCGACCACGTGACTTATTATGCATGCATGTCATACTTCTCACCTCGGTCGGCCAAATGCTATCGTTACAATTGTCGACATGTGTCACTATACAGGCTTTTCCAAATTCGCCAGTCGATCAAACGATAATTCGTTCGACGAGTAGAACTGGAAAACGTGTAAACATAATATAAACATGAAATAGAAAAATATATTTTTATAAACATATAAACACAGACTCTGTACTTTAGTGATCAATATCATTTCATTTCAAAGTGCTGTTCTTATGCAACATAAAACACCTACGCAAAAGTACGAATAATTCCAGCAAATTACGTACTGAACTCTATTTGTTTATTTATTTTTATTTCATTGAATGAATTGCCGAACCAGAGTCGTCAGAGCAGGGGAATCGACTCTGGCAGTAACGAATTTGTCACGTGATGTTGTGACATATGGATGACAGGAAATGCTACAAATCTGCCACCAATCTGCTGCCAATCTGCTACCAATCTGCTACCAATTTGCTACAAAGTTCAAAATCTACTACTGTGACGCATGTCAAACTGGACAAACTGTCAGAAAACACACGAGTACCACTTAACACAATATCCATATCTCTGTAAGAGTACAGGAAATGATAATTTAAATTTTATTCATTTTCCGACATCTTTATTACAGTCTAGAAACAAGTATAATTGTACAGAATCGAAAAATCGTTTCGTCACGGATAGGTGAGAGACACAACTGTTCCCTAACTTTCAATTGTCATGCCATAACCACGATGCATGGCAATCTCTCGTCGCGCGCAGGTGCAAGTGTCCCCGTCATATTCTATCAATTATAAATTCGATTGCAGCTAAACTTTCTTGTGTCTTTGATATACATATAGACGAACGTGGTGTTTGTTTCTCTAAAATGCCACGTACATGCACAATCATAAATATTCTGTCACCTGGGGATCAAACCTTTTTCATAGAGGAGACACTGTATCCGTAATGCCCTTGTGCTACAAATAATAGCAAATATTACACAACGTGAACAAATCTGTTCGTTGAAAATGTCAAAATTATTGAGTAAATGCTGATTTGTCGAAAAGTGTAGACGAACTGTAAACTATGTATGACAAGTTTAAATTAACACTTCATCTAAGAAACAGCAGGGACCCGAGGGTTTTTCATAGATCAAGGCTTTTTCTTAGATCGAGGCTTTATTGTGCTAAGGCAGCGGTGCAATATTTTAAAGTAACATTTATCCAGAACCAGGGGGGGGCGGATAACTGCTGGGGATTAAAAAAAAAAGGAAGCATAAAATCGATTAGGGAGGTGAGTGACACGACTTCTTCCGTCAAAATAAACTTCGCATGTAGACATCTCCTGAAATTCGAAGCAGCGTGTCCAAATATTGTGTTTCGCGAATTCATCCTGCAGAGAACAGCGTGTATAGTAGCTCTCCGATGCGGGTTACTGGGTCGTAGTTGAAATTTTCAAGATAAACAGCGCGCCGGATTGAATTTTTTTAAATTCATGCCTCAATCCGTTCCCATCCACGTAAACCGCCGTAAAGATTTCACGCGCAGCACTTGCCCCGACAAGAAAAAACCGCCCCCGAATTGCATTGCATACGGTTTGAATGAGTTCCAAGGATCGCGCGGCAGCTTCTGCATGGGAACTAATTAATTTTTAAATGTGTATCGGTGCTTCTCGGCCTGCTATCAATCTGTTACCAATCTGCTAACAATCTGCTATCAATCTGTCATCAATCTGCTGCCAATCTGTTATCAGTCTGCTATCAATCGGTCTGGTTTTCCCTCATATGGCGACACTGTGCCGACTCGTCGCGTTAACGTATTAACGACCTGGAATGGAGGAGAGGGTGGGGAGTAGACGGGAGAAAAACACGCGGCAAACCCGTTGAAAACGCGGCGTAAACACCGCAAGAAGCGCGATCGTTCAGCGAATGCTTTCATCCGAAACTGCAGAACCGGCACATCGAAGTCTTCATTTTCCATAGAGGGATGTTTCAAAAGAATTTTGTCTGGTTTTAACGAGTTTCTTGATTTTACCTCCCGTTCGCTTTCAAAACATACACGTACACATCACAAGCGAACGTTTGCTTTTAACATTATTTTGATTCGCCGCGCATGTTTCTATACGTACATCCGCTGCGGAACGAATCAACAAGCCTCGGGAATTACGCGAATATTCCCATTAGTAATTGCGTAATGTTAATATATGATTTACACGGGTGTGTACAGCGGATGCTAAAAGTTTCGGGCCAGAGTGTAATTCGTCCGTAGCGGCCACACAAAAGTGGCCGACAGCATTTCCCTGCATCTTTACAGATTATTGATGTTCCCTAACAATAAAAACACTTGTATTGAACAGAGGAGAATATTTTTATATTCTGCATAAGATGGAATACACACACGTACAGGGTGTTCCAAAAATGTTACGTTTGCATTCCTAAGATCGTTTGACGAAACTTTTTCCTTTAGCAAAATGTCATCCGAGGCTTCGTTAAAGAGTTATTAGCGAAAAAACGAGAACCAATCAGAGAGCAGTGGGCGGAGTCTTTGACTGGGTCCGTGTTTTCGCGGAAATGACCTCAGGAATCAGCTCTTGCAAGGAAATGCAACATTTTTTGGTTGAGTCTGTATGGTATAATTTTTTGTTTGTTCTGTAAACTATGTAAATATTGTAAATGATAGCGAAGTTCTGGATTAAAATTGTTGAATGAAATAGCTGAGTTAATTGTTAATCCTCAGCTGAAAATGACTTTTCAGTTCCCTGGGGGACTGTAATTTCGGGGGATTTAATGCGAAACGTTGGTTAATGCATTCTACGAACGGCTGAAAATGATGAGCAGTCTACGTCCATGCGTTCGGAAGTGGAATTGCAGGCTGCATAATGTTAGACCGACACATGGCTGACACGATTTTCTGACGTGGACAGCGTCGCGAGACTTCCGGATATGAAAACTACATAGCTGCTACGACGAGATTGATCCGTTGTCGTTCCTCCGGCGTGATTACTAAGTCCGCGCGAGTTATTTTGAGATAATCAATAGAAGCACCTTTGTTCTCACCCCGTACAAGTCGGACATTTACCCGAGTCATTCGAGTTATATCCCTTACTTTGCGAGGGAGCTCTCGACGTGTTCCGTGGCTTTCATTCTGCTATTTTTTCCACGCACATCGACCCGTTCAATTTCCATTTTTACTCACCTCCCGGTACATTTTAGCGAACCGATACGTTGCGCATCAAGAGGAAAGAATAGCCTAAAAGCTTTATTATTCAGGATCGTATTATTAATCGACTAATTCTATACGTGAACAAATGAACTGAAAGTATGCGTTTTCTATGTTGTTCGCGTAATCGAATGAACCGATGAAACATCGCACCTAGCGTTCGAGATTTCAGTAAATACAGACTTTCATGCACAGACACGCGTGGATCGATATCTAATATTAGATAGAACTCCTTGTCCGCGGAAAAAACACAATTCCCTTGTCTTAGGAGTGCATTCTCCGCGATAGTTAATCTCCATACACGATCTCCAAACGCAGAAACGCGTGTTGATTGAACGCTCGCTGAATCAGAAATAAAACAACTCTGCACGATCGGCTCGGCTATTTTATCACACGCATTTCTCGCTTAAAATACCATTTAACCGACCGGCTTATGATATAACAATGTGGATAAAAGTGGACGTTTTTTTATACTCTTTTTTTTCCGTAAAACGAGCAACAAAGCTATTCTAATCGCAATTGAAATCCTGCTGGTAGACACTCGTCCAGTTCTCTACAGGGTGTTCGAAAAATATTGTATTCCTTTGTGTTTATTCATTTGAAGTCACTTTTTCCTTTGCGGAAATATTCTCCGCGGCTTCGTTCTCTGATTGGTCCGTGTTTTTCGTTAATAACTCCTCAACAAAGCCCCGGAGAACATTCTCGGAAAGGAAAAAGTTACTTCGAATGACATCAGGAATCGTTCTTTTCAATAAAATACAACATTTTTGGGACATCCTGTAGAATGATGATGAATTATTATTAGAACTTTGAGGTTGAAATCACAACACACTGTGCATTCACAATAATTTTATCGAAATCAATAATTTTATCGAAATCATTTTTCGAAATCAATAATTTTATCGAAATTATTTTTCGAAATCAATAATTTTATCGAAATCATTTTTCGAAATCAATAATTTTATCGAAATTATTTTATCGAAATCATTTTTCGAAATCAATAATTTTATCGAAATTATTTTATCGAAATCATTTTTCGAAATCAATAATTTGATCGAAATGATTTTCAAAGTCAACAATTTTATTGAAATAATTTTTCGAAATGATTTTTCTAATCAATTTTCAAAATCAATAATTTTAACAAAATAACTTTCAAAGTCAACAATTTTATTGAAATAATTTTTCGAAATCAATAATTTTATCGTAATCATTTATCTAAATCACTTCTCGAGACCAATAATTTTATCGAAATCGAATAATTTTATACTGGCAAGATTTAAAAAGACGAGCGGGAAGAAACCGATGCGTCATATTTTTGCCTCGTCGCGTGCGATCGAAAGAAGTTTCCGACGAGGAACAATAATCGTGTGAGAGATGCGTCTCGCGAAAGTTCGCGAGCGAATCGCCTTACGCAATGTTCGGTATCAATATCGTCGCTCGTTGATGCTCGCGCACCAACTTCCCAAGGAAACGCTATCGCGACAGCGAATCGGAAGAGACGTTAATACGAACATCCATATTTTTTTTTCTCTCCGATCTCCTTCTTCGTTTTTCTCGTGCAACAACAAGGCTCGAAAGAAATAAAGCGTGAGAGCCGCGCGTAGCGAAGCGTGGGCGGATTAGGTATGTAGATATGTGAGAATCGAGTAATCGTGGGCGAATGGACGGCTCAACGTTGATTGCGATTCTACATCGGAGACACATAATACCCCGCGATCATTGCCCGATTTCGCGGTACCTAAATCACGTTGTCCTATCTCGAGGGCAGAATCGCCGGATGAGGGGAAAAAGTATCGGATTAGTCACGTGACATTGTGGCACATGCACGACAGAGACGGATCTGCTGCCAATCTGCTGTCAATCTGCTACCAATCTGCTACCAATCAACTCACGATAATGTAACAAATGTGTTGATAGAACAATTTGTTTCAATTTATTCCGTTCATCGTACTTTCGTATAGAATTAGACAACGGATTGTATGCATTTATGGCAAAGGTTGATAGGTGTAATTTAAAACAGTAAAAATATTAACGATACTGTTACATTATTTTCAATCGATTAAACATATTAAGATAGGAAATAAATTTCTATTTCGCTCCAATTTGTTCTAATTTGCATGAAAAAGATTTTATTTTGCACAAAGATCTAATTATAATGGTTCCGGTAACGTTTCGTGACCAGACTAACGAAGTTTTATTATGACCCGGTTATTTTCAAATGAAATATACATATTTTTCTAGATTCTGTCCGATCTAAATTAATTTAATAGAAATACTGGCACCGCGATGTATAACTCTCAAACATAATACTCCGGTGCGGTAGAATAACTGGACGCGAACATTAACATTGTTGCGATATATTTTTCCAGCTCATTGAATTATTTTTTTTTTTTAATTTCTAAATTAATATGTCCTTCATTGGAGAAAATGGAACACTGCGTGGTAGATACCGTTACACGCGTTACTTTCCTCCGTGTTGTCATTGCTTGCAACATAGGATAAATACTACAGTCGTATATTACGATATTTAAAGCTTAACTCCGACACATTGATTGAAAGTTTCATTCGCAATACAGTCATTATAGCGTCCTGTGCATACAATACCTCTGTACCTCCAGCTATCGATATTGCTATTCAATTGTTAACCACAACGGGTCTCTATTATTCATTGAAATTGTTGTGCCGTAATCGAATCACTTTATTTTAACTCAATGTGAGAACTCTAGACGGTGACTGATCTCTAGAAACGATATATGTACGAACCAGAGTCGCCAGATGAGGGGAGGGGTCACGGATTGAGGGGAAAAAATTACCCTTTCTCTGCCAGTAACGAATTAGTCACGTGGCATTGTGACACATTCACGACAGGCACAGAACTGCTGCCAATCTGCTACCACTCTGCTATAAATCTGCTGGCAATCTGCTGCCAATCTGCTATAAATCTCGAATATGACTGCGTAGGAACAGTAGGGATCTTAAAATCTCAGTTGCTTCGAAGATGGTGAACAGTGTTGCCTCTATCGTTTGCAACGTTTCGATCCAATTATACAACCGGAATCTAAACTAATCGTGTCAGCCGATATCATTGACGTTTCACGAATTCAGTACTCACTGCTTCGGATATAACTTGTTAAATGTATTTCGAGAGAGATCTGTTGAATAGTTCAAGGGACGGGGCTAAATTGTTGGACATCTTTGAATCTATAAAGAGTGACTGAGGTAAGTAGAATTTCTCCGCGGGCAGCGCGAAGTTTCTATTTAATTTGACGCTTGGATCCCAGAGTTCTGAAAGGACGGCGAAACTTCTTTTTAAAATGGAAACTTTCCGCTTCGAAATTCTAGCACGAGCAAACCGAATAATTTCATGATTATTTAATCCGACAAATGTTGGTTCAACAGCCGCGTCGACAACCGTAAACCGTTGGGAACGCGGTCGGAACGCCGGTAGTTGAAATGGTCGACCAAGGTGCACCCTCTTAATTCGTGTAGCAAACATTCATTATCATCGGAAACTTAGTCTATACAGGGTGCCCGAAAAATGTTGTAGTTTAAAGGGAGGATTCTTGAGGTGATTTCGAGCAACTTTTTCCTTTGCGAAAATCTTCTCCGTCGCTTCGTTAACGAGTTATCAACGAAAAACACCGATCAATCGGAGCGCGGCTACTCAGAGGGGCGTGTCAGCCGCGCTCCGATTGGTCCGTGTTTTTCATCAATAACTCCGTAACAAAGCATGGAAGAATTTTTTCGTAAAGGAAAAAGTTATTTCAAATTACTTCAGGAATCACCCCTCTCAAGTACAACATTTTTACTCGTAATAAAAATGGTGTTTGTGAAAATTTAATTGTCTATCAATCTCACAAGAATTGTTACAAAGAAACAGTCTCTAACAGCCGAAAGACGACACAGGCAATTGCTTCTAGAAATTTCATTAACTCTGTAAGAGCTTTGCAGTCTATATTTTCCAATTCCAGGTAGCCAGATCTTTACCAACCCAGATCGAGCATTTCGAGCACCGTGCGACATACTGAAATGGGTCAGGCAAACAGATTGTATAACATCGCATAAAGTATTTATACATTTTCGACCTGCATTGATGTGTTTGCTCTATGCATATGAACAAGTCCGTATTTACATTTTAAGAATTAACGAATCCACCGTCATACATATAAATCCGTGCATTATACAGGATGATCGGTGCTGCTACCGGATAGGGTGTTATTCTGCATAAAAAACCCGAGTCGAAAATCTGGAATAAAATTTGTTCGTACGAGGTTTTGTTCTCGAGAAAGTCGAAAATTCTCGAAAAAATATTTTATTCTATATTTTCGACTGCCGTAATTTTTATTAATTCAATATTAAATTAACATTAAAAACAAGAAAAATCGGAGAACATCGGTAGATACCTGACGCATCTTATATCTGGCCAACTTGCGACTCTTCTCCCCAACCCTGGTCCTCCCCACGCTTGTGTAGCGGTGGAGGGGGTTGAGGAGATAGTAGTGGGGGAACCGGTAGGCCGGTAGTGAGTGGCGAGAAGCGACAGCGGTGAGGAAGTTGGGCAAAGGGAGGGGGAAACTTGTTCCCCTTAATTCGTGCTTCCTCCCCTGATCCGACGACTCTGGTCGGAGCAGCGACGTTCAACGTCAACACAGCCGCGTCGACACGGTTCGTCGCGGAGAATTCCAAACAATTCGCTCGAGTTGGCTGACTTTCGCGGCGCGCTCATAAGATACACGGCCAGGAAAAGTCTTCGTGGAAACTCGGCTCGCTATAAATATATACACGTTCGATGAATCGGTCTGTTGCTCGGAGCGGTTTCAGAAATCACGGAACCCGAGAAAATCGCCCTGACACCAGCTGCAGCAGCAGCCCGATTAGGTGCCTATCACTTGATCCGTCTTGCGAACGAAACGTTATATCTCTGAAATTAAATGTTCCGTTTTGTCGACTGCTCTCTGCGAGCGATCTGCTTGATCCTCGACTAGAATCTCACGCTTTGTTCGTGTGTGTGGATGACACGAATTTTCGTTCGAATCCGAAATTAATATTCGAACGTGACGCTAATCCGGAGGAATCTAAGCTTTGAGATTAGGCGACTTATCTGCGTGCATAATCGTTTCGGGCTAGACGGGAAAGGCTTTGTTAAAGTTTACAACTTCAAATTTATACATCGGATTACTATTATTTAGCGACGGGTGGGTTATGTTGTACTGTTCGAAAGACTCGTGGCAACCGTGCTCTGTAAATACGAATGAACGATGAACAAACAAATTAGGTAATATAGAACGTATCGCATAACAGGAATGTACATTATATATAAATAAATTAAGATTCAGAAAGCAATATGATTTATGTGCAACCAATCTGCTATCAATCTGCTACTAATCTGCTGCCAATCTGCTATCAATCAGTCACGTGGTATGAAGAGTTGTTTGAAAACAGCTGATGTATTGTATTCGAGATTAGCATAAACTACAAAGGATTAAGTACGCATTCGGGAAAAGCCATGGGGCGTTAGCTCTGCAGTAGAGTTTGCGAACAACGCGATAAGTCGAAAACAGAAACTTAATTACACGACGACGTGACGCGACGAAACGGTCGCGTCACGGTGAACACGGTCTAGCAAACCGTTCTGGTTGTTTGTGTATGTGTGTGTGTGAGTGTACGGAACGGCGAAAAGCAGCAGACGGAAGCGCGAAACGTGTCGCATTGTGCAATCCGCGTGTCTCGATGAAAATGGAGTCGCACTTTCCTAGATGAACGGAAGCCTCGCCGGCCCCAAGCGGCTCAACCAGAAATGAAACGCGCTTTCTTCTTTGTAACGCGGCACACTCCATTTTCGAATAGGGCGAATCCGGTCGATCGACGAACCGCTGACTCGCAGAGCAGCCCACGAATCACCACGGCACGGCGCGGCGCGGCGCGACGGCAGACAACACGGAATTTCTGATTGACTGATTCCCGATGCGAATTTGAATTATTGATGGAGAAGTGTCGGAGCCTCCCCTTAATTTCCGTGGTCGCGGAACCACGCAAAATTTGAGTAGACAGCCCACGGAATTTCGATTCGATCGATCCCTCGCACCGCTCCTCAATATTATTGACGACCACCTGTCGAGATATATGATATCAAAACGACGCGGATATTCTGATCGACCAATTCGTGATTTTTTATGGATGTCCCAAAAATGTTGTACTTCCTTGAACGGGCCGATTCTTCAGACCATTTGAAACAACTTTTTCCTTTACGAAAACGATCTCCGAGGCTTCGTTAACGAGTAATCAACGAAAAACACGGACCAATCGGAGCGCGGCTGACACGCCCCTCTGAGTAGCCGCGCTCCGATTGGTCGGTGTTTTTCGTTGATTACTCGTTAACGAAGCGACGGAGAAGATTTTAGTAAAGGAAATAGTTGCTTCAAAATACCCCAGGAACCACACCTTTCGAGGTTTTCTGACATTTTCCCGACACCCTGTATAACTCTCCGCAGTTGCAATACCTCAAATACTAGACACTTGATAGTGTTTGGTAACTCTTTTGTGTCATTCATGGTTCACGGTTTATTTATTAATAATTGTTTTATATTTATACATTTCTTATTAATTTTTGTTTGTTACCGAGATACAAACCATTAAATTTAACGAAATTTCAAATTCTTCAATTTTGCGAAACTGAGAACATAATGTACTAGGGATACATATTATCTTTAAAAAAAACTAATATGTAAAATATTTTATTTCGAATAGGTGTTACAAGCATAAACTTTCCACAAAAATCAAACAAACTATATTCAACTTATTCCACAACCCAAAAACATAAAATTGTCAATTTTTATAAAAATTTTATGCCATTCAGATATTTCGGCCAGCTTTTTCGCAAAATAGCGCCACTGTGTGACGTTGCAAATGTAAATTAATTCTCTGATCATCCATGATAATTGTGCTATTTGTCAACAAAAAATGTTAAAATAATAAAAAAAAAAATAGAAAGGGTACGCATGTACGTGGTTATTGACATAGGTGTTAATATTATAACAGTAATAATTTAATTTGCGGTAAAAGAACCAACAGAAGTTTAAAGATTATAATTACGCTCGGGTAGATCGTCCCCGATCAATCCATCAGAAAAAGTGCCTCCGTCGCAGCGGTAATATGTTTTCGAAATTTTTTGCGAGGGACCAAAGATAAGGGGAAGTTTCACGAAGGGTTGGTCCGTTACGCTGAAACTTCTGGTATCTCTTGAAAGACTGTTTGACGGTAAAGTTCAAGAGTGGATTTACAAAAATTTATCGTCGTAGTTTCGGAATGCCGACGGTACTTTTTCGTTCGCGAGTGCACGAATCTATTTCTTGGTTGCGCGGACGGAATATATTGTCGAGTCGCGTATCTGCAAGTTGAAACGACACCAGCGCAGCGTCTTGAATCTTCCAACGTCGAGGAAATGCTGAGAGCAGATTAAAACTTGTCTCCCCACTCTATTCCCTCACGGCCCGGTCACGTGACGCTGTCTCCCCACTCTATTCTCCCTAGGCTCCGTCACGTGACGCTGTCTCCCACTCTACCTTCCCCCTCCACGTCGCTGTCATCTTCCAAGACGGCTCGGTCACGTGACTAAGATGCTGGCAGAGACGGGGAAGTAACTATTTTGACCTCAATTCGAGTAAATGAGTAAACAAACGAGCTTCCATCGATCGATTATTAACCGATTAACTGGAGAAGACGAGTTGGGTAATTCGCGTCGGTTATAAAAAATTCATAATATTCGAAAATAATTGTTTTTCCTAACTTTGGCACTTTGGCATAATATTCATATGAATTTGTATTAACAGAATTATTATTTGTAGTCCACAATCGAAAAATATAAAATTAATTCTCAATATTTTCGAACAATGCCAACGAATAATCCTCGGAGATCGGTAGTCGGTGTAGTTAGC
Source organism: Lasioglossum leucozonium (assembly GCA_028454225.1). Taxonomy (NCBI): domain Eukaryota; kingdom Metazoa; phylum Arthropoda; class Insecta; order Hymenoptera; family Halictidae; genus Lasioglossum; species Lasioglossum leucozonium. The sequence goes on along the minus strand of CM052216.1, from coordinate 8,974,434 downwards.
ATAAATTTCGGAAATCTCGGCGCGCGTAAATCATAGAGCAGCCGGTTGAAGCAAGTCGTTCCGCGTTTACCATTTAAATGGAAGCGGCGCGCTCGTAAATATGCAACATTTCGCGACACGTGTCAAAAACGGCGTTTCGTGGTCGCGGAGATCGTTGATCGAGCGGGTAGAAAAACAAAAGGAAAAAAAGAAAGTGGATACGTGTCAAGATCGAATCCAAAAGCGGAAATTGATTCCTCCTTTGATCGACTTGTATGCCGTACGAACGCGTCCGGATCGGCGTCGCAGCGCCGCGGCGGATGGGTTCGGGGAAGCAGGGAGGGACAGAAACGGTCGGTCGAGCGGTCGTAAACGGTCGAGATAAGATCGTTAACATACGCGCGCATTAACCATCGAGCGAGGAGCAATTAAGCAAGCAGTGGAGACGAGTTCGCGGAGTGTTGGACCACGGTTACGGCGATCGGGAACGTTTCAGGATGGCTGGAGCACCGTCTCATACTTAATCGATCAATCGACCGAAACGCCCGGCCAATTAACGCTCGACCGTGTAGAGGGCCGAGTCGATTAATCAACTTTTTCGCCGATCACCAGGGCCGGCCCGTGTTTTCCGGTAATTAAGCGGGAAATAAGTCCGTGGGTAACGAGGGATTTTTCAGACGGTATCGCAGGGCGGGTCCGCGCGGATTTATCTATACATATGTATACCGTCGCGACGCGTCGAAGTCGATGAGAATCGGTTGGCACCGGTTTAGGCCTAGCTAAGTGGATTAAACGAAAACCGCCGAATAACGATGAATTTTTGATGATCAACCGATCCGATCGATCACCTGTTAATGGATTGCCGCGATCAATCTAAACGAGTACACGGTTTCGGCGTGACACAGAGAATAATTCGTTCGGGTGGTTTCTAGGCGATCGCACTCCCAACGAAAAAAATAAAACAGACATACATACGGATCAGAGCTCATCCTCGTTTAGCTTTCACAATCCCCGGAACGATATCGGCCCGCCGGGGACATTTTACGGGCAAAGGAGGAGGAGAACGATTAAAACGAAGGAAATCCCCGAACATCCCCCATCGTCGCGCAACCACGTATCGACTCCGCGCCGCGAGTGTATGCATATTCAGCACGTGACAGGCGATCATGCAGATGCGGGCGTGCTTTCTAAATTTCACTGCAAGCATTCCGGAAAACGCGTGACGCGTGCCGGTTTTCCGTCAAACGGAATAAAGGCTATTGTACCGTCGCCCGCGCCGCCCGGAGACTAAAAATAAACGGAACCGTGCATGACCAGTGCGTTTACCGGCGCGATGTAAATCCTCGCTGTCCGAGCAACACGCGGCCGCCAAGCCGCAAGGCGCTCCAACTTCCTGGTCAACCGACTCTTCTTGGATCTCCATGAAAATTTATTGAAAAACAGAATCGGCCAAAAATTTTAATCGGCACCTGAAAAACTACTCATTGTGGGAATAAAATTGAAATTACTCGTTTACCAACATTTCATAAAACTGTACATTAATGCATAAAAATTAACGATGTACTGCAGGGGTTCCCAAATTTTTTTTCCTACGTCGACCCCTTTCAAAAAAATGATTATCTGGCCCCCTTACATATTTTTGTCTGTAATATACAGCACACAACGCAACACTAACAATTGCACATGACAAACTTAAAGATTCCAATTTGACTGAGCATATGAACGAAAAATTAGAAAAAAATGAATCCCTGAAGCTAGAGAAGCTGCGGTCGCCGAAAAGTGTAATATAATACGGGTCGAGTATATCGGTGTGAGACCAGGAGACCGCTACTAATCCAGTTACAAAACTTGGTTCGTCAAAGTTCCATAAAAAATAATGAGAAACGAAGAAGTTTTGTTATTGGATTAATTATGTTTACACTTTTTGGCGACCGACGACCTCGGGCTTCGTTGTCCATTTCTATGTTCGGCAGAAGTCAAAGAATAGTATCCCTGGCGGATAATTGTCCCTGGCCGGACCCGTGCTCTAGACAATTATCGATAAAATTTTGCATCATCTGCAACTTCTCTAAATAACACCTAATCATAGTTGCGAGTATCAACGTTTACTCTCGCTACATAATTCTAATTAAGGCAATGGAAAATGTTGAGACGAACGCGTCCGAAGATCTCCAGATGTCGAGGAGGTATAATATAATTTCGTTCCTGTTCGTGTCTCTTATCGCGTGGGCAGTTCACCATCTCCCGCTAAAGAAGTTCGCAAATGACTTTCCTCTGAGATAAATACTTGATATCGTATATACTTTAGTCGTTAGTTTGCGACTAGGCGAGGAACTGGCGGATAAGAGCGATGACCGCCTCTTATAAGAGCGAGGACCACTCGAAGAGGCGAGATGCCTGCCGTGCCGTTTCCTTGGGGACGAAATCAACTTCATTACGGACAATCTCGAAACGGGGAAAAGAAATGGTCGGGCCGAAACGCGTCGATCCGACCTGACCCGACCCGAACGGGACTTGTATTTATGCTTTGAAACAACGGACGCCGGGAGAACGGTGATAAGACAAACCGAGGCGTCGCGACGCGACGGGCCGCGTGGTATTTGCGCGCACGCAACACCTAATCGAAAGGTACGATTAATAATCCCGCGGTTTCTAACGAACATCGGACGCGGCCATTAATATTGTTAATCGCGCGCGATAGCGGGTTTTTACAGTTGGAAACGCGAACATCGTGTAAACGCGCCGTTAGTGGAAATACCTTTCTTTCCTCGTTCGAGCGGCGGCCGCTGTGACTGCGCACCGCGTTGCGCCGATATAATATCCAGATACCGTGTCTCCAATTAATTATACCTTCTAATTCTTCGAGATAGCACGGTATTTGCGAGCCGTTGTTTCGAAAGCTCCACGCCAACAGCGCGGAATATTGAATCCCAGACATTCGAGACGCCTTTAAGACGTACGAACCTCCTCCGAACGTCTTTTGAAGGACTTCTCTTACAGAACTGTACATCTTCGATGTCCTACGAACGTCTTTCGAACGTTTTTTGAGCGGCTTATCTTACAAAACTGTACGACGTCTTTTGGACGTCTCGAATGTCCTACGAACGTCATCTGAATGGCTTATTTTACTCAACTGTACGTCTCAAAGACCTAAAACGGAAGTCTTTAAGACGTCGTGTGTTATCTGGGATGGGGTATCGCCGAACGATGAAAAATGGGAAATGCGTTTTGCGCCTTGGCGGTCGATTATTAACGTCGAGGGGGCCGTAAGTCGCGGAACCGATGGAAAAACCGATTCGTTTGATAGCGCAAAACAACAGTTTTCGCGTTTTCGCACAGCTGGAAAAAAATGAAGAAGAAGAAGTAGCGAGATACAGACAAGTGGTAGTCACGGATGAGCAACGCTTCACCGAGTCAGTTTCAAGTACGGGCACACCGTACGTGCCTTTTCATATTTCAGGGATCCTCTCGGACCCTCCAATTTCTCTCGAATCACGAGTGGCGCGGGACTCCGAATTTTTAAATTATCGCTGCACACGTCCCTTCCGCATTTCCCCCGGTCCCTACCGACCGCCGAATCCGCAGCATAAATTCCGCGAATTAAAAAGCTGTTTGACTAAGCAATCTCTTAATTAAACCGAGCAAGTCTCCGCGCGGATGGCCTTCCGTCAAACAGCAGACGATACAATCGGATCAAATTTTCATGATTGCACCAATTCCGCAAGTGCCCCCTTCACCGCCACCGCGCCGGTTCAAAGTTACAAGCATACATTTTCTAATTGGCTGTCCTCGCAGACTACTCAGCCGCCATCGAGCCGCAAGTGACATCGGACAGTCAAACATTCGGTCCGCCCCATGCGTCCTCACCGACTTCCAAGTCCTCGGTGTGTTCAAATTCCAACGAAAAGGTGTTAATGCTATTTTCTCATGAGTAAACGACCGGTTTATTCTAGTACATTTTACTATATTCTTATATATTCTAGTGTATTCTAGTATATTCTTGTATAATCTGGTATATTACAGAATATTACAGTATATTCTGGTATATTTTTTGCTATATTTTGGTGTCTCTTCGTATATTCTGGTATATTTTAGGATATTATAGCATATTCTACTTATTGTGCTACATTGTAGTATATTCTATTGTACTCTAACTCTAGAATATTGTAGTATGCTCATGAGAAAGGCAGAAGTAACTTTCTATTTTAACTTGAAAATTAAACATTTCTTCCAACCTAGAATAATTCCATTCTATATTTTTTTCCTTAATTTTATGGATATTAAATTTATATAATACCTCTTAAATACTTAAATGTTTAGTAATTCATTAGATGACAACTTATTCAATAATGTAAACAATATTTTGAATAATGGTACAGCAATTTTTAGTGGCGACTCTTTGTCGAGTGCTACTGGTAAATCTTCTTTTTGGAGCTGATTCGATATGAAAAATTTATGCGAGAAGTAAACTGATTGCTTTTATGATAATCACGATTGGGTAGATTACCGTAAAAACATTCGAATAATCTGAGAATATTATTAACGATCTCCTTAATTTACGAAGGGTGGGAATTTTTATTCAACTTGTATTTAGACCCGCAGTCAATAAATAAATAGGTAATTTTTAGTAAAAATCAATCGAATTGCAGACTTATACAAAGAAACGTTGACCACATTGAAACTGCTAGAGTAGCTGAAACGATCCTTCAGAGTCGTTTTCGAATTCTTCAGTTTACGATTTACATACCACAGTTGCTTTATTACCCTACTTGAACAACTTTCATAAGTAAATAACAGTCCAATTAAGTACCCCCGCCCCCCTGGGATTCAGAATCGTGAAAAGCGGGGAACTGCGTACCAAGAAAATATTCGAAATTTCGTATGTTCAGGAGTAATCGTCTCGGTAAACCGCGAATAATGCATTTTCTAATTAATGAGCCCGGTCTCATCCGCTGAATCTCCATCAAATTAACAGATTAACACCCATCGACATTAACCAACCGTACCCGATTCCCGCGGGATTCTGAAAAGGGGAAGCGTCGCGTCATGGTGCAAAGTAGAAGCGCATCGACCTATCGCGGGATCGACAGAAAGAAAGAAAGAAAGAAAGAAAGAAAGAAAGAAAGAAAGAGCGAGACGGAAAAAGAATGAGAGAGGGAGCGAGTGGCGCGAACGGCGCGCGAGCGCGAGCGGTGGCGAGTGCCGCGAGTAGCAGCGATGTAGGTCAACCGCGAGGCGACCGCGAGAGGCCCCGAGGGTCGCCGAGAATCGGCGAGAACGGCCGAACGGCAATCACGTTGCGCGCATCTGGGTCACCGGCGTACCGGCGCATGCGCAGTCGCCTCCCTCGGTCGTTCACCGTTGACCAAGTTACTAACCTTCCGACACTCGGTCGCCAGTTAGATTCCCGTATTGACCGCTGGAAAAACGTTGACTTTTCTCTCGCATGAGAAACTGTCCGCGCTTTTCGTTCGCCGGTTACCTTCTGCACAGGGAGCACCTACGATCGTTGTATACCCGAAGCGAGACGACGCAGGACGGCGCTACGGAGAACGGGGCGAGCGTCGTCGAACGGCCGTTTCACGTTATTAACCCGGCGTGCACCGGTAACGGACGTTAACTCGCGATCGAATCGACGCCGCGAGATATAGCGCGGCTATTAGTCGCCGCTTATAGGATAAGAGACCCTCTACCGTAGACATGCACGGCTGACGTTCGTAAAATCGAAGCGGCTCGCGCTCCTACGCCAGATAGCATCGCCGTCGTTGTCGTCGTCGACGTCGGCGTCGACGTCGTCTGGAACACGGGTTGCAGCGGAGACGTACCCGCGGAACGCCACATCGCCGCGCTGGCTCCATTTTGGACCGCTCCGGTTTTCGAATCGTAGATGTCGCTGCCCGCGCACCGACGCGACGCCTTCGAAACGTGTCCGAACACCACCTGCACATAACCATATTTTCACGTTCGACGCGTTCAAACGACACCCGAAATCGTCGACGCGACTTCCTTTAACCTTACGACACCGGTGGCCGGGTCTATCTTGACCCGTGAAAGTGCCTTAAAAAATTTGTTTAAAAAATTGCTAAATAAACTCATAAAAGTTATAAAATCGATCCGCCGTCCAAGTAGACAACATTTATTAGTTCTTTTTTATTTATAATGTTTTTAATAAATATTTGTTTTCTATTTGTGAACAACCATTTTAATTATCGACTGGTAACATAAATAAAAGGAAATTGGACAAAAGAACAAAACGTTTACGTTTAGTTGCAGTACAATATGAAAACCTAAAGCTCTGCCCACACTGATCCAGCCACTTTCGTAAGGAAAAATTAATGAATTGTAAGGAAAAATATAATAACTAGATTGCGGATGTTTATGCACTTTTCACTTTCTGTAGACAAATTTTCAAATAAAATTCCATTTTCAATGGTGATAGTAGATAGATATTTTTCATAAAAATATCGATAGAAACCAAATTCTGTCAAACTTTATTGTATTTTTTTAATATTTCAAGTACATGCATAAAATGTAATAACAACTATATTGCGGATTTTATGCATTCGTGAGAAAATTGGTTATGCGTAATTTAAAATAAATACAAAAAATGTTTGGTATGTCGATACATTATTTTCGACTGCTTAGAATAATTGAAAAAAGAAAGACCCTTCAATGGGGCTGCTGACTCTTGCAATTTGTATAGAAAATTTTTTATTTTGCATAACGATCCTAATAAGAACTAACTCGAGTAACTTGTCTGATTTTTTACGAGGTCTATAAAATCAATTGTTGGTACCGAACGCAGCGCACAATAGTCCAAATTTTTATTTAGCTGAAATTTTTTAAGAAAATCAGACTTATCCAGCTGAACATGCTCCCGAGCCACTAAACAAAAATGGAACTCACAGAAGCTAATTTCTGATCGTTCAACTTTGAGTCCCGTCTAGCTGGCATGCACAGAGCGCGGCGCCCCACGCCGCGCTGCGGGCTGGCATGGCGCACCGCGTGTAACCATTTCCAAGGCAGGAAATACACGTCCATCGATTTTTACGGTTGAAATTGCCTAGAAACTACCGGCATCGGAGTATTGATGAAAAGTCGCTGTCAGCGACGCGGTGACCGTCTTCTCTCTCTCTCTCTCTCTCGTGACAAGTATCGAGCGTCGCGGCGCCCGGCCCGACCCGGCCCGACCCGACTCCGTGAGACGCGCGGGAGCATCGCGGTCGTTTGCCGGTCCCGTTTGCCGACAACTAGACGCAATTCAGCGGCCGGTACGCTGCGCGTAACTGACGCGATAAATCCGCGCGTAACGGGCTACAATTTATCCTGTGATGTACGCGTCCGTAGCAGAACGCGCGAGCGCGAGCGGGCCGTGCGCGCACGACGAAAATACATAATGAATGGCCGCGAGAAACGGAAGACAATGTTTAGCCCGAGTGATTCTGCCGATGCGTTTCCGAGCTATTCGCGTCCGGCCCGACTCGACCCGGCCCGGCCCAGCCCGGCCCAGCCCGAATTCAAAAATCTTTTCGGACGATCTTGGCACCGGTTGGCCATCGATCGACCGACCGCCGCTGCCGCGCGTCTTACTCCGTCGTGGCCGCGCTCCCGGACCCCTGCGTGCTGAACGGCGCGGCGCGGCAATGTCGCAAGCGTTGCTACATCTGAATTCGCTTAAGGAAACTGTAACGGTCATTCTTGTCTGCGGCTGAGCGGGACTCCTTCGCAGTTGCGCACTACGTGGCCCCAAGGGCCGTTCTCGCTTCGAAGCGTTACGTAATTCGCACGAGATCGCGCATCCTCGCGTTCTCGTGCCGGTCTTCGGCTTTCTGTCGCAGTAGACTCTCGGCCCCCGAGAGTCGTAGGCGATGCTGCGGGAGGTTGCCATTCGCTGATCAAATCCGAAGCTCGTTCGGTTGTCCGCAACAGACGTTCTCCTTATTTCCGGGGACCATCGGCCACCATTACCCGTCCCGCCCGGCCCGTACCTCGCCGCCGGCGGACCCGTAGACGGTGCAAGACCGATAACTCCGGAAGCTCGGATGCTCCGGAGTCGATGAAATCTGCATCGCGTTCGCCGCTCCTACGTAATTTGCTCCTTATTTCCGGAGTTTGCCGTTCTATATTCCGCCTCGTGTATCTTTAGCCAGAAATGCATGGGCGTAGGCGTCGGGAAGAACCGGCTACAACGAACTATGCCTTCGGTGCTAGAGTTATAACAGAGATACCTCTTGGCCGTAGTTTGCCAAAGCGATCGCTATCGCCGAGGGACCCTGGGTGACATCAAAACTATCATTTCTAAGATTCGCCTTTGATATGGGGGCTCAGCTTCATCCATCACACTCCTGTACTGGCCAAAGTTTAGGGAGGCAGTTACGATGACTTTCAATGTATTTCAGGTGTCCTCTTTCGAAAAAGAAGCTAGCAACGTATAAAGGACTATGCGATAGCACTTCGTTAGTTTGAAAATGCCTCCATAGCTACCAGCCATATAGGTTCACGCCCAATACCACGGCTAGCAATCCCATAAACGTGTGTCCCCAGCTGATCACAAGCCCCGGCGACAGTAGTTTGTCGAAGTTCCTCCTTTCCGAGAATTTTTTGCAGTGTCAAACACAATATTGTCTCTGATAAGAGACGATAGGAAGCGGTGTGTATCGGTAACCTAGATAGAATCTGCGCGTTGCGACCGGACGATCCGCTAATCCGCCGCCGTTGGTCGGTCTCTGTAAAAGAACGAAAAGAAAAAGTGTTCGTCTACGGCAGTAGTTCCGCGAATGTATGTATGTGGCGAGGAGTCAAAGAAGGTCGAAGAAAGGAGCGAAATATTAAAAGCTCGCGGAACGCTTGCGCCGGGGCTCGTAAGAACCTACCTCCATGCTGATTATTCTATAGCCTGACCTACATTCGTTCCGAGATTCACGCCGCTCCGCGACTCCGGACGACGAGCGCGGTGCGCTGCACGCAACGGCCTGTCTGCGAGGACCGAGAAAACGCAAATAAAAAAAAAAAAAACAGAAAAAGGATATTTGTATAAACGGGAGCGCAGCCAGGTTTCCGTCTGTTGATCCCCGCGACAAGCGGTCGGGAGGAGTCGGCCGCTCCTCGGTGAAATTTCAGCTTGCCCCGGAGAGCAGGTGCGTCGAACCTCCGCGGAACAATAATCATTACAGCGCGACGGGAGTTTACCGGCACGTCACCCTTTAAACGCCGCCGGATTAAGTCACCGGTTACGTAACACTGTTATTGTCTGAGCGCGAGTTGGAAGGGTCGCGAGAGGTTGCCACAGGAATTGGACGAAACACCAATTCCGGGATCCTGGCAGCGAAAGATTGCTGTGCCGGCTGCGTCACCGATTCTAGCATGCAAATTCATGCGACCTGGGAACGAGACTTAAGGATTCGAGCGACGCCTCGAAAATAAATTTCGCTGTCACTGGTTGTTGTTTCCTGGACCAGGGTGTCTGACATCATCTGACGGGGCCGCGAGGGGACCAGCAAACTTCGAGTCCCTAAGTGCCGTGGAAATGAACGTCGGGCTTCGCGGAGTTATTGCCGATCGGACGGCAACGTTTCGACATTCCCGTCCGCGAGAAAAATCCTCGCCGAGTCCCACCGTGAACGGTTCTGATTCACCTGATGTAAATTTACCCGACAGCTGATCGGCAGCCTGCTCGGGATTGGCTCCTCCAGCGACTCATCCTTCGCTATCCCGAGTTCGCTAGCGGCGCGGCGCGGCGCGATGACGGCTGCTGGGTCCGCGCCGATTTTTCACCATTTACGGCACACGGCCTTCGACCGGTACATAAACGGGCATCGGAGCAGAGACTAAAAGGCGCGTCGTGTTCCTCCTCTGCGCCGAATTACCTTCCATTCGAAACGGGGACTCGAAGAGGTTCCCGTTACGTAACCCGCGGCCTTTACGGCGGAACTTTTCGGCAGGTAATTATCCTGCCTCTTGAAAATGGCACTAGGTGCCATTTCTCATACCCAAATAGCACAAAGACGTCTTAAAGACGTTTGTTGGTGGAAATTGAATGTCCTACGAACGTTTTTCGTATGTCTCCTGAACGGTTCATCTAACAAAATTGTACGTTTCAAAGACGTCGATTATACGTCTTTTGGACGTCTTAAAGACGTCTTTTTAGAACGTAAAACTTTCAGACCTAAAATGGACGTCTTTCAAAACGTCGTATGCAATCTAAGAATAAAGAATAAAGTAGCAGCCTATTCTTGGGTGCAGCTTCAACGTGTCCTGAACTAGTAAATGATACTTTTACGGTATGCAGACAACTCTCGTTCATCTACTAATTAGTTGATCAGGCGAATTACTTTACTCTGGTCCCACTTCTTCAAGAATATTCTGTACAATGATGACCACGACGTTGTTACGACGAATCGGTGTCTTAGAAACAATGATAGTTTTAGGGTATCCGGACAACTGGGCCGATGGACTCTCGTTCGTCTGTTGTTACGATGGACCGGTGTCTCCTGATTAGAGCGTCGACCCGGGCCGAAAAACTGGATTACGTAACGGCAGAGAATCGATCAGCGTCTCTTAGAAAACGCCACGGTATTTGCTCGACGATGATCGTCGGGCGCGTGCACGCATCTCGGAGTACGTGCATAAGTGAACTCGCATTCTCGCGGGGCCGCTTATCGCGGTGTGCCCCGCTTATCGGTTCCGAGCTATCGGGCCATTTCATCGTGTAAATTCCTGCGCGACAACGGCAACGGCTACGGCTAAGGCGACGGCGTTTGTCGCGCGCGAACCACTGGAACGACGACGACGACGACGACGACGACGACGACGCGAGGAGACATATCGCCGGGGCGATTATTTATTTGCGAAACGTATTTATAGAGTATTACGCGGTGCAGGTTGGCAACCTCCGTGCACGGTTATGCAATAAATGAGAGAAGGAGCGAAAGGGACATGGGAAGAGTGGGAGGGGGGAGGAGGACGCGACCGAGGGAACGGCTTGAAGTGAGAGGAAGCGATGCCTGCGGCCGCAGCGGCAGACAATAACACGGTGGGGCGAGCGGAGAGCCTACCGAGAGAGAAAGAGAGACGAGGACGAAGAGAGTGGAGCACCGTGGGGTGGGGAGACGGCAGGGGACCATGGTGGGGAGAAGCGCGCGCGTGTCCGAGAGAAAGAACGAACCTCTAAAGGAGTTATTTGGAAATAGCTGGCCTGGGGAACTCTCCAAAGATGAACAAAGACGGAACATCGGGTCTGGAAAGAGGGGAGGGAGGATCGTGTAGGAGAGAGGCGATTGAAAATTCATGCTGGGAGGGCCAAACGGAGTAGCACACGTAGGGTTTCTGGAAAATACATGCATATGTCCGCGAACAAGTTAGGCAAGAGGATGAAGGACCTTGCGCGATGATTAGACAGCGAATTTTATGAATTTATAACAATTTAATATAGTAAAAACATTACAAGAATTTACGTGTACTGTTATGTTATGTTCAATCTATTAAACACATGAAAAAATAATTTCTACTTTACTCCAATTTGTTGCAATTCATGTTGACAATTTTTATTTTTTTTTCTACGCATTTTATGCATCTATAACAATTTAAAGTAGTAAAGACATTACAAGAATTTAGATGTACTGTTATATGTTCAATCTATTAAACATATGAAAAAATAATTTGTACTTCACTCCAATTTGTTGCAATTCATGTTGACAATTTTTTTTTTCTACGCATTTTATGCATCTATAACAATTTAAAGTAGTAAAAACATTACAAGAATTTAGATGTACTGTTATATGTTCAATCTATTAAACATATGAAAAAAATAATTTGTACTTCACTCCAATTTGTTGCAATTCATGTAGACAATTTTTTTTTCTACGCATTTTATGCATCTATAACAATTTAAAATAGTAAAAACATTGAAATATTTAAATATACTGTTATATTATTTTCAATGTATTAGCCACATCAAGAACAAAAAATAATTTCTCTTTCGATCTATTTTCCATGTTGACAATTTCTATTTTATTTTTTCATTTTTATTTGTCGTTTAATTGATCCGCTTCGGATGGGAACATGCGAATGCCTATGTTGAGTCACCGATCCACGATTGCGAACTTAGTATCAGAGATAGATCCATCGAAATCCCTTCGGCAAGCACGGGTCGCGTCAAGTGCATTATACCCAGGACAAAAACGAAAGTAACCTTGGCACAAATGCCTAAAGCGCGCACCGATCGTAGAATCGCATTAACACTGAATATAAATTAAAACCGATTGTTACGCGCTGTGTAGCAATCCATCGCGCGCGCGGGGTCGAGATGCAATAGTCCAATTGAAAAAAAAAGAATTACGAAATAGAGATTGCGCGACGCGACGCATCTACGCAACGATGCGGGACACAAAAGCTGCTGAAACTTTTGTATTTCCGCATACTCCAACACGTACTGATATATCTTAACACTAAACCTACCCGGCACCAAAAATGGCCACTAATTGTAAGACGTTACCATATAACAATGACACGATCGAATCTTTATTTGGATTTTGTTAAATTTTTTTGCTTAATTATACAATCGTCTATAATAATTTCAAATGGAAGCATCTTTATAAATTCAATAATTGTAAAGTACATAGAAAATCTGTAAACGGTCATGCGTTACCATATAAAAATGACGCAATCGAATTTATTTGAATTTTCTGCGATTGTTCTGTTTAATTATAGAATCGTGCATAATAATTTCGAATGGAAGCATCTTTATGAATTGATTAATTTTTAAATACAAAATCTTGAAACGGTTCGGTGTTGAGGATTCAACGATCCCTTCGAAGTATCCAGTTGCTGGTTAATAAATATAGAATCTTTGAAAGTTATTTCGAGATAACTCGATAAAAGTGATATATGTGGCCCGGGCTCCATCAAATTGTACCAATAACAAAGGCCGCTCGTCTTCGAAAGGACATGCTCGTAAAAATCCACTCTTGTCAAGCGGCATCTCTAATTCCATTATCCGTGTTTCCCGGCTCAATCAAAGTTGTAGTCGTAAACGGAGCGGCAACAAACGGGAAACCGTCGTCGCGGTTCTTTAATTAGTCGCGGCGCGGTGCGGTGGCGGTCGTTCGTCGAGGACGGTCATCCCCCGAAAGACAAACTTTCCGCGGTTTCCGAACACTGCACCGCCGAGAGGAGAAACACGATACGCACGTGTATTTAGGAGAACCGGTGCCCTTAACGAGCCGCACTAATAAAGTTAAAGTTGTATCGGCGCTGTGCCACGGCGCGGCGACGCGTCAGATCGGAAAGCGCGCCGAAACGCGCTCGTGATCTCGGTTCGGCCGTTTCCGTGGCTGGTCGGCGCGGCGCGGCGGCGCGCAACGGAGCTACGGGCTCGGTTCCGTCGGGCCGACTCGTGCCCGCTCGCCGGTGCTCGGACTGCGAGGGTGGAGGGGGCGCCCCGAGAGAACGAGCCGGGGGTGGGGAGAACGAAGGGTGAGGCACACTCGGCCATCATCGGCGGAGGCGCGCACAGTTCAGTGACCCGACGAGCGTCATTCTACGATGGAAGGGGGCGGAGGTGGAGGAGGAGGGGAGTTCTGACATATTGTGAGATGCCAACCCGCTAACGCCGGTCCCCGAAAAACACCTCTCTCCCTCTCTCTCTCTCTCTCTCTCTCCTTTTCACTCCCGTCTAGCATTCCTTCTCCGTCCTTCTCGCCTCTCCCTTTTTCTGTTTCCGTTATTCTCTCTCCCTTTTCCTCGACTATCTTCGGTTCGTTTTTTTCTTTTTCCGTCTCGGCTCTATCTCTGTCGTTATATCGCTCGGAGCCCGCCCCCCTCCACCCACCCCCGGTTTTCTTTGTTTCTTTTCTTTCTCACCGATGACTGGCGTTCGAACCAGAAGAGAAAGAGAGAAGTTCAACATGAAAAACCACCGAAATATTAATGCAGCGTGGAGTTTCCGCGAGTTTTCCGCGAGCCGGTCCGACGGAGCAGGAAGCATGATCGCGTGACGCGGCGGCTGCTCGTAGTGGGAAGGTGTAGCGCGTGTCGTCGCGTCGGCTCGCTGCGTTCCGGACACTCGATCGGATCCACCTATACATTGTCATTGTAAGCGCGCGAGAGACTCCCGAAATTGCCGCGGAGGAAGGAAACGTGGAGGCATCGTGGCTCGGTGGAGAGTGGTGCCATCCAGTGGTCTGACCGAGCCGAGGAGTACGTTCGCCTCCGTCGTTTCTCCGGCGCGCGCGTGTACCAGCATTTTCCTCGTTTGGCCCTCTTCGTTTCTTTCTCCGGGGGCGCTTGTCGATTCTCCTTTCTCCCCTTTCTCCGTCTCCGGGGCGGCCTGTGTTGTTCGAGCAGTCGACTCGTTGTCACCTCTCTTCGAGCAACGTCGCGTCGCAACGTCTAGCTCTCGCTCTCGAAATTCGGAAGGAGCGTGGATCCGCGTCGCGAACGGCACTACAGTCGGGAGCAGACAGAGGATGAACGAACGCCGGAGGAGGAGGAGGAGAAGGAGGTAGCCGGAAGGTGCCTGTGATATGAACGTGTTACCAAATGCGCGAGCCCGGTGTAATGTGTTCCGTGTGTCGTTCGTGCGTGTTAAGTGCAGCCAACAAAGTGATCATCCTAGCTGGATAGGCTCCAGGTGGAGAACACGCGACCTCTTCCCTGTGTACGCGTGTACGCGCTTCGTATGCGCACCGTCCATGTACACGCCGCGTACATGTACGTGTACATTTTGTTTAACGTGCGGCGCTTGCGCGGTCCGTCCCGCGATGATTCGCGTGCACGCGAGCGCGCAACAACTTCTGTTGTCACGACGAAAACCGTCGTCGCATCGGCTATTTGCGATCTCGGCTAGTCCGCGACCTGGTCCCACCGAGGAGATCCTCTTCCTGTGGCTGAATCGTTAAACTCGGAAGCTGACCTATTCGGTCGTTTTATCCTCCCAAACAAAGAATCGCGTACGATCGTTCCGATCAGCTACTAGGATCCGGCTGGTCGGAAGATCTTTCAACCACGAGGACATTGCGAAATCCATCGGCTCTCGGTGCTCGAAAGTTTCTACGTAATATGCGACGCGCTCGGGAGAAGACGCTTAAACGACAGATGATGCGAGACCGAGAGTGGCTCTCTTTGACAATTGGGTATTAGGCTTATGGGGATCGGTGTCGACACGCGTTGCCCGCGACGCCACGCGTTTCTTATTTTGTCACAGCCGCTTGCGAGTTTCTCCCGATTGGTATTCCGCGGCGTGCCATCGGCATCCGAAGCCACTCGCGTGCCCAATTTTTATGCACGGGCGACGACGTGCGAGATCGCGTCTGCCTCTAGTCAGCCAACGGCTACTTTCTACTGAATTCTGCGAATCCGCGACAAACTTTCCGGCGCGGCGCGGCGTTGCTTTTCGAGTGGGCCTAGCTTAGCTAACGGGCAAAGGTGAGGAAGTAGAATTAGCAGATAGTAAGACGGTTATCGGACCAACCGGTCTTGCCTAGCGTTTCAATTCCGTCCCGGTATATCTTTTTAGATTCTCACCCAATCCGAACACCAGTTTCGGTTCCCCTTCTCGAGTTTCAGCAGCGAGTCTCCGAAATTAGAAAGTTTTAGGCTGTTGATAGACGTATATCACTGGGTCTACGGACGCGGCACTTCACGTGGTCTGATTCTTTCATTTCCGCCATAAAATCTCGCGACGACGACGACGACGCGTCGGCTACGTTCTCCGTCCGTCGCTTTAAAGTCCTTCTCCCTCGGTGTTATCTCGGATGGAAGCGGTCCGAGCCGAGAGGGAGAGTGTGCACGCGTGTGTGTGACAGAGAGGAGTACAAGGAAGTGGTTCAGATTTCGTTATTTCCGGACGTATTAGGCGCGCCGCGTGCTCGCAGATTCGCGTTCGAAAATTTTCCTACGTCCTAGAGCAAGCTACGCCGGGTCGCTTCGGGTTGGACAGTTCCGATCGCGCGACGGTTACGCCATTTGCACGTTTGCATCGACTCTTTTCTCTCTCTGTCCCATCGAAGACATCGGTACGGGAAATCTCGAGGCAGTGGTTTGAAGTTATGGTGATCAGCTTGCAGTGTCTTCTCGCCGTGTGGTTTATTTATCCCCCGGCCGGAATCTGTCCGAGCATCGAACATGTACGATAAGAAACCATGCGACAAAGTATCTCTGATTTATAGAGGAGCGACCTTACCGGTCTCTTCTAATCTGTATTAAAACCGTACATCGCAGCGCCGAGAGCTCGAGACGGGACAGATAGATAGTCGGCCTTTTCTTTCAGTGACGTCAGTTGCCCCGAAGCGTTGCCCCTGGGGGCACAGCCTAGCCTAGCCTAGTCGCGGCTCGTTGTCCGTGCGTGTACGCTCGCTGATCGCCTCGAGACGACATTTCAATACGTCTACAAAGGATCGTTTGAACACAGAGAGGGACCTGACATTTAGCAAAATAATTCGCGAGCGTTTATCTATTTCCGTCTCCGGGGAGGAGGGGGGGGGTGTGGTGGTGTGGGGGAATTAGACGCTAGTCACTCGAACCGAGGCAGCGAGACGCGTTTCGCGATCCAGCCGACTGATTCCGATAACTGCGCGGCTCGGCTCGGCTCGGCTCGGCTCGGTCTAATCTCCGGGCATCGTTTCGCCGTGTGTCGGTAACGTTTGTCGATCGACCGATAGCGTCCCAAACTACGTCTAGTCACGGCCGAGCGGAGGAAAAAAAGCCTCGTCTCTCTTTCATGGTTTGTACAGCGGCCGTTCCTCTTGGTTCTGTTGCCCGGCTCTGTCGACGAGTTTGGACGATGTCCAAATGTCTCCCAACGGCGAGGGAGGGGTGGGGAGGGGAGTGGAGCGGTCTGGGATCGAACATCGAGAACCTCTGTTTCCGCAATTTAGCAAACGGTGTCGCTTTGTTTCCCCGTTGACAAAGTGTGTGCGCGCTCGCACGAACAAAGTAAAACACGCAGCAACGACGGGCGGGTGGCGAAGGACGGGGGGGAAGGGGCCGCATCAGCGGCGGACAAAGAGCGAGAATCGCGCGGCACAAAGCGACTTCGATTTCGGGAGTTCCGGGTATAGTGGCGGCCGGCGCGGCGCGGCGCGCTGCCTGCACTCTCCTCGAGGCAACGGCATGACGCACACGTCAAAGATGCGAGCGTGTCGGGTGACTGTACTCTGGGTTCATCGTTCTCGGTTATGTAATGTTCGACCGTATGGTGCAAGCGCCTCGACGCTACTCGTGGCGGCGCTAGAGTTGTCGGACGAGAGAACCACAATATACAGAGAGAGCCGTGCCGTGCCGAGCCGAGCCGAGCCAAGCCGCACGGCGCACCGAATCCTCTTCTTCGCTCCGATACAGTAGTTGCCCGCGTGTAGGGGCCGATGCACACACACACACGCGCCCTCGCGAACCGTTCTTCTTCTCTGTTCGGCAGCCTGAATCTCTCTCTCTCTCGCCTCTCTTTTGCTTTAGCGCCCTCGCAACGCCTATATAGTCGACGACGTTACCGAGCTGAGAACGAAAATAGAGGGCAACGGGATAGGGAGTCACTGCAGCCGCAGCCGCATTTCTTCTCTTTCCCCCGAGCTCTTCGAGCATTGTTTTCTTTTTCTTCGGCTCCCTTCCTATCGGTATCATAGCCCCGTTCATTTTCACGCGCGTTCCACAGAGTTTTCAAACTTCACCACACCCGCGGATTATTTAGATCTGACCCGAGGAGGAGGAGGAAGTGATCGACGAGCGCGCCGGGGTTCCCGGGTCGAATAGAAAATTTGTCGCGTGCTTTCCGCCGATGCGATGATGCCGTGCCGCGACACAATTGATTTAGGGTTGGGATTGGGGTGTATTCTTGGTCGAAATCCAGGTTACAGGACCGGGGTATAAATAGGCTCGCCTGGAAATCACTTTCGGCCATCGGTCGGAATTAATGCCACTTTTAATCCCGAATAGCTGCTTCCTCGATAGCATTCCGCGCGTCCGTCGCTATCCGGAAGTGCGACCGCCCTCCGACGCGACGTACGAGGTACGAAGATATTTCTCTTTGCAGAAGTTCGACGCTGAAGTGTATTTACAAAAACAGTCTCGGAGCGATCCAGCGCCCATGCGACTCCGTCGGTCACGCGTCAGCATTGATTTTCCTGGACAAACGATCCTCTTCGGACCGCGGAGGAAAAACTGCCCGCGTCTCCGGGGGACATTCTGTCCCGTCCCTTTCCGCGGGCACGGTGCGAAACCGTCTCAAAGTCGAGCACCGACGACGACGACGGCGGCGGCGGCGGCGTCGGCGGCGACGGTGATCTGCTTGAAACAGGATCCACCGATCGATCGGACTGGTCTCGAAAGTCTTAGCGAACGCTGAAACGATATCATTATTAATGGTTCGTTAGAGATTGGGGTCCACGGTGTGATGTGTACAGTGCGACCGGTAGACGATTAGCACGCTCGAATAGTACACCGCCGCTAATGTGTTCACGTACGAGTTATTAGTGTAGTTTTTAAATGAAACGCGCGAGTGTCGCACGTAAATGGAGGGAAGTCTCTCAACGTTCGGTGGAGCTAGTTGGGGGGCGGACAGCACCAGCCCTCAACCACCGGAAACACCGAGGACGAGGGTGTCCCTGCAAACTCCCAGCCCGGAGAACGTTTCGGAAGATCGTAGATACCAAGTTAATTCAATACGAGGTACTCCATGCGAGTTACACATTACATATATATATGTACACCGTTTTATATTTAACAGTGGAATCGTGCTAAACCGTGACTATTTTTAGCTGCAGAATAAGTATTAGTTTGGGCTGGTGACATTCGGCCGCCGGTGCCCGGGTCTGTTCTGACTCGACGTATTAATTACTCCTTTTCTAGCAATTCATTTCATGCGCAAGACATGACTTTTTCTATCTGCAGAATAAGTACTGTTTTGGGCTGGTAACTTTTGGCCGCCGGTGCCTGGGTCTCTTCTGGCCCGACGTATTAATTACTCACTTTGCAGCAATTAATTTCACGCGCAACACATGACTTTTTCTATCTGCAGAATAAGTACTATTTTTGAAGTAACTCTCGGGCGCCGGTGCCCGGGTCTATTCTGATCCGACGTGTCGAAATGATTTAATTACTCAGTTTGTAGTAATTTATTTCACGCTTAGTCGTGACTTTCTTATCAGAAGAATAAGTACCATTTTGGGCTGGTAACTTTTGGCCGCCGGTGCTCGGGTCTGTTCTGACCCGACGTATTAATTACTCAATTCGTCGCAGTTTATTTCATTTGCACGAAACATAAAACAGCGAAAGTAAGAGATTTGCAGTCGAATTATTAACAATTTCCTACGAAAAAAAGAATGTTTATATTTTTGGCGTATCTACCTTTCTTGCAAGTATCAATAACGACAAAAGTAGAATTTTATCTCAACTGAAAAAAAAATGCGTAACATCCACTTTTACTTAATTACGCTAAAAACCTTCAGCACTAACTTGCCTCGAAGTATTTATAAGTTATGTTTAAAAAAATTGATAAATAAAGCTGTAAGTGGTCTTGAACACCGTCAACTGTGTGTGAAAAAGTCGTATAAAAATCCAAACGTTATCCTTTTCTTTAGAAACTAGACCTACCAGGCACAAAAAGTGACTTCACAATAATGACAAGATTAAATTGATGTTTCGCTATTTTTATTGTAATTTGAATTAAGAAATTTGTTTATATTTCCAACAATTTCCAAAAAATACTTTGAACCCTGCTGTTTGATCTTGGTAGGATCGGTGTTAAGGAAACAGGAAGATTTAAATAATTTTAATTACAGTTCCCCATTGTGGGAATCATTGAATGACAATAATGCGATTTAAAAGTACAGGGGAGGCTAATGAAAGGGGTCTTTCTATTCGATGGTATCTACAAACCACCGTACTTCTTTTTTCGACTTAATTTCGCAGTGTAAACCGCAACGAATTTATCGCCCCGTTATCGCACCCCATTACACTGATACGAAATCTCTAACAGGCGAAGCCCTAACAGACCGTTCATGGTGCATTGAAACGCAGCCACGATTGCATCGCAATGGTACTCGCGGGCTAGTATTCTTTCCCGATCGAAAGGTTATCCAGAAATATACTTTGTGAGAACGACCAATGCGATGCTGTGATGAACTTCGACGAGCCAGAAGCAAGGTGCCAGGCTATGCATCTTTGATACGCCACGCTATATCACGAAACGATGAAGCGAATTATGTACATACTCGACAATTTCTCGCAAAAATTATTCGTCCAGTCTACGTTTCGTGTCATTTGAACGTTGCAAACAATGTCGCAGTCATCACTTGCGTTGTCAGTTATAACACATTAGTCGAATAATCTTTCACAACAGTAAAACAATAGCAACTAACGTTCCAACATATTTTAGGCAATTTGGAAAAATTAATGTTAAATGCTAGGGGTGGACGGGTTCCCAGAAATTCGGGTTCGGGCCCAAACTTGAAAATTTGTGATACGCAGGAAATTTCGGGTTTCCGAGGTCGAAATCGGGCCGGGCCGGGCGCAGCAAATATTTATATTGTTTGGGTACCCGATTGTCATAGCTTTGTGTTCTCGATCAGACCCGATCCGGCCCGACCCGAGTATTCAGAATTTTCGGGTTGCGACCCGCGTCGGCCCGATGCGAGTGTCCCAAATTTTCAGGTCCCGACCCGGTCTGGCACAAGGGTCGGGAATACAAAATTTTCAAGTGCCTACCTCTATTAAATATATTAATCAAGAAATCCATTTTAGTGGCTCACGTAATTTTATGGAGCAACGATTCTCATTCGCTTCGATTGAATCTTGATGTCTTAATTCGTCCAGCAAATACTGTCCTGAGAATCTTCCGAGGGCATAAAACGGAGACCAGTGTAGCATTAAGATTGTCGAATTGGCTGGATCAACTGGACTAAAAGGCAATTTGCTTGTGTGTTTTCAGCCCAGATCGAAATAATCCCGTGCAAGGTGTGCGGCGACAAGAGCAGTGGCGTCCATTATGGCGTGATCACCTGCGAGGGCTGCAAAGGCTTCTTCAGGCGGTCCCAGTCGTCGGTCGTTAACTATCAATGTCCACGGGCCAAGAATTGCGTGGTCGACCGTGTAAACAGAAACCGGTGTCAGTACTGTCGGTTGCAAAAGTGCCTACGCCTCGGCATGTCCAGAGATGGTGAGTGCATATTATACTGATTGGAGCTTTCGTTTTCTTGATCGTTCCTCAAGGTGGCGAGGAGAGTTACATTACCTTAGCTTAGCTTCTCGATACGCATCGGTAATCGGTATGGCTGACGTCAGGCCCGCGTGTGGGCAACTAATTAGTAAATACTTAATCAATTACGGAAGATTACTGAATAATCTCATTATACTGATCGCGGTGCGTCCTCGTTACGTACGCGTCACGTCGGATTGCGGATCTTTATGCAAATCCTCATTCTCAAAGATTATATGTATAGACCTTGTTATAACTTGTTGTAACTGACTTGTTATAACTTTTTTATAACATAAAATCACATATTTGTCTTGACCTGGCTTTTTATCGTTAATATAAATGGATTTTGGGTTTCTGGTGTATTAGGGTATTTGGATGTTGACACATTAATATATACTGTATTGGTGTGTCGATGTATGAATATCCGGTATACTGATTCTCAAGTTAGTGTACTATTTCATAAAAATTTTTGTGTTGATGTCTATACACGGTTTGAATTAACTGCCAAATATGGATTAGTTTTGTTGATCTTCGATAGATTGTGTTTCTCTCTCCATTGTCTCGATCTTTGTTAGTGATATGACCTAAACCCAGTATCATGTGTGACAACTAATCAACAACACGTTGTCGTGTTCTTCTTCGTCGTCTTTACTATGTTTTAAAGCATGTAAGATTCAATTTACAGAACTTTATAAATTGTTATAACCCAGGTTGAATATTATAATTAAGATTTCCACTAAACTTTTTTACAGACGCGGTCTTTTTCCATCTTTCTGGAAAATGGTCCAAACTAGGACCGAAACGTCGAAAGTGTAATTAGCAAAGTTTTAAATTAATATTGATCGAACCTTGCGCCGAGAATTATTGCTATTTCTATATTAATTTAATTACGATCGAGAGAACAAGTGAAATATTTACTATATGGACCGTACTGTTTCTTAGATCCTGTAGTCCCGCTATTCTTTTTGTGTAGAAATGGACCGCCAATTAAACCACTAAATACAGTTGAAATTATATCGTGTTCAGTGTCGTTTTCATCAGAAAAATACCACAAATCGGTTGGCGAAAGTCCCATAGAAAAATAATGTAAAATAAAGAGATTTTGTGATTGAATTAGTTCACACCGGTATGCCCGACATGTTTACACTTCACACTGCTCGGCAATCGAGATAGTGGAGGGGGTGTTCGTTTATCGTGAACCCTACGGTGTCCGTTTTCTTAGATCGAATCAAGGTTTTACCGTAACGAAGAAATTTCTTGTGAAGTTGCGAGGTTGAAGGAAAAAGATCAGCGAAAATAGAACGATAATCGTCGCCAGTGTCAAGCCAACAAACCCCACCGATAGTGCAAAAAACTCAATGAAGATAGGAAAATGTAATTTCTTTGTCCCCCGCGTTTATTATCGCGTGTTAAGTCGCCCGACCATCGCGAGCAGCTCTCTCTCTCTCTCTCTCTCTCTCTCTCTCCGAAGATTAGCTCTCTTCAATCATAGAGTATGTAAACACGAAGCCCGCGAACGCAAGTTGAGACTCTCGTCAGGTACACCTCGACAGGAGCGAGACAACGAGGGCTGTAAATTATTTGGTGCTTCCGTGTCTTTAACCACCAATCATAGTAAAATATCCATATGTGTAGTGTCAGCACCTGTGACAAGGATTAAACTGTTTTACATTTTATCTAGAATATAGAGCCGTTACTAATAAAGTTGGCTAGGTTAAAAAATGCAAAATTCACTTGTTATTAATTTCCTTTTACTGTGTACTTTAACAGTGTACCTGTAAAATAAATCCTGTAAAAAAAACCTGTAGATAATAATTTCCAATAAGGTTGACTAGGTTATAAAATTGGTAATGCAAAATGCATTTGTTATTCGTTTCCTTTAACTGAAATAAAATTCTGTCATTGTCATTGATACTACAATAAAGTAAAGTAAACGGTCAATAATAATGAACCACAATAACAAAGTGAAAGGCGTACTAACTTCGGAAATATGCAAAACTGGAGTGACGTCACGAGTAAACATTAGAATTTTATTGTTAATCGATCAAGTGTAAACATATTGCTAAGACACGACGAGGAAAGAACCGAAGCGAAGCAATTCGTGGCGGTCCGTGTGTGGTCCTCCGCAAACAGTAATCCCATCATCAAATAGGAGTCAAAGGTGCATCGTGATTGATGGTCGTCGGTATGTCGCGACCGTTTCGGTTGTCCCGTTCGGACTGATCAATTCTGGAGATTCGTGTTGGTCGGATTGCCATGACGAAGTCACTCGGAAACGTACGATTTGCTGTGCTCGTCCGCGGTTTCCAGCAAATCAGATGCACGGGGATAGCGGCGGCGGGCCGCGCGTGCCGCTCGGGGTGCACGACCCTTTATCGGAGGCTGTCCAGTCTCCTCCTCTCGACCCGAGCCTCCTCTGCCTCCCAACACCCCCGCAGACCTCTCCTCGTCTTTGTCACTCTCTCTCCCTCCCTGTCTCTCTCTCTCTCTCTCTCTCTCTCTCTCTCCCTCCCTGTCTCTCTCTCTCTCTCTCTCTCCTCGACGCGGTCGGGCCTCTTACCGCGTTGCTGCACCTTATCGGACCGAGCCACGGCTTGTCTTAGACACGTTAACGACATTCGTGTGCAGTCATCTAACTCCGATCTTCAACGCGTGAGCAGGTAGCTGTTAGTCATCTGCTTGGTTCCTGCTAGCAATTCAACGCAGCCTTTTGTTCCCCAAAAAATTATAATGAAATTACAGTGAACAAGTCAAAATAATCCGAATGAAATATTAATGTATTTGCAAACAACAGAATAGAAAAATGTCACAAAGTATTGTGCTTCCTAGAAAGGAACGATTCCTGGGCTCATTTCAAGTAATTTTTCCCTTTACGAAAATCTTCTCCGTGGCATTGGTCAGGAGTTATTGAAGAAAAACACGTGACCAATCAGAGCGCGGCTACCTCGGACGGATCCCGGCGCGGCCAATGCCAACGCCTCACTCGGCGGGCTCGGTGCTCCGATTGGTCAGTGTTTCTCTTTGGTAACTCTTTAACGAAGCTTCGGGGAAGATTTTCGCAAAGGGAAAAGTTACTTCAAATGACCTTGGGAATCAGCCCTTTCATTGATTAAGTTGTTGAATAAATTCAATGCGATTCGACATACTATAATATCCACGATAGGAGTGTAATAATGTTTCATCGATATCCTCTTTTTCGGTTTTCTAGAATGAATCAGCTCCGTGCTCCGAGTTAATTACGAAACTTTTTGTGGCCCCGTTTTGCATTTTACGTTGTAACGTTTGCGCTATAAACATGCCTGTTATAAACGTCTCCGGTAATTTTGGCGTGTTATTAAACTTTGAAACTCGTGTAATAAAATGTTTCCTAAAATTTCGCGATATAACTGTAATCGATGCGATCATTATAACACTGGTCGTGTCTGTCCGCGTTCCAATTTTGCTCTCAGGGAAAGAACAACAACCGTACGTTCGAACGAAACACTCCCGGTAGCCAGATAAAAAAATGTTTGGAACAAAATTATTATTTAAAATACTTTCAACAACTCGAGCCTGTCTTGCTGTTGAGGTCACGAACAAATTTCTTTCCTGAATTTTTATCTATCGAATTTTTTAACCGACTAAAAACTAATTTTTTTATCCGGTTACCGGAAGTGCCCGAAAAATCGTGGGACACCCTGTATAGGCGAACGGACGAAAATAGTTCAACCTGACTTACATTAATATCGAAAAGAATTTATTCAACGAGCTTATCTTTCCGACCGGCGGACTGTCGAAGTAAGCCGGGCTCGTTAGCGGTTTCTTCAGCAATCGGCTCCACTCTGCCGATTCGAATGCATAAATCTCGTGAAAAGTATTTTATACGCGCGATTGCTGGTTGAAAGACGAATTGTCTTTGAAGTGTCCCCGGCGCGGCGTGCAGAGGAATGTGTACGTATGCGCGTTCGAGTGTTCTAGAGTTTGTTTCGTCCGTTCGTTTCCGTGAGTGGTTGTAAACTTTTTTAATGAACACTCGCCTGGTTTCCAGGTTTCTGCCGGCAGATAAAAAGCCGCCGTGCCTGATAGGCACCGGCCGAAAAGCAGGACGTCGCGTCCTGGCCAGAACCACCGGCCAGGCCGTATTTAGCTCGCGGAAATGAATATCAAAATACATCTGGTTGAGTCGATTGCTCCGACAGTGTAAGCGCCAGAGAAATTTTTCCTTTCAACCCTGCGCCTATGGAACAGAATACCATCCTCGCCCCTAGATCGTAGGCTGGATAAATAGTTATTTACAGCGAATTTAGATTCCCGAGGTCATTCGAAGTAACTTTTTCCTTTGCGGAAATATTGTCCCGGCTTCGTTCGGGAGTTATCAACGAAAGAGCGCGGCTGACACGCTCCTCTCAATAGCTGCGCTCCGATTGGTCCGTGTTTTTCGCTAATAACTCCTCAACGAAGCAACGCAGCAAAGGAAAAAGTTACTTCAAATGATCTGAGGAATTAAATACAACATTTTTGGGACAACTTGTCAACGACCATTGGCTCGCTGTAAAAACCGGTTCTTCCACATGTATAAGGATGTACAAATAATTATAATAAATATTATTTTTACAAAAAAAAAGGTTCTCGTACGATCACCGAAGTTAAACAACGTGATTTCGACTTCGGATACTCGAAACTTCCGGGTACCCGAGTATGGCGAATTTTCGTGTCCAGGCCCGAACCGATCCGACCCATCGATAACCGACCGGAAGCTCGGGTACCCGAAATTTTCATTTGACAAATCGCACACGAAGAGAGGTAGTCGAATATTAGATCCGTTCGAGATTTGTTCTAACGAAGTTGGAAGTAAATTGAATCGAATGAAATTAAATGGAAATAGCTTTAATTAAATTAGATCTAGCGGGACGTACGATAGAACGAACGCGCAGTTAATGGGAGCGTTTAGCAGCGAGGATATCGGTAAAGCCGGAACGGTGGGGAATAGATTGGTTCGATTGTATGCAGAAGATTTTGAAATATCCTAATCTTGCGGGTAGGCTGGCTCGATAATCGTCTGGCCGCTAACGCGAGAGCCATCGTTTGCAAGTATTCGATAAGAATCCAGCCTCTCGTGGTCGTCCAACATGATCGGATGCTACTTGTCCGAGTGCTTCCTGCTGCTGCAATGGACGGTTCGAAATAACATTTATCGGTGGAGTGATCTAAAATCAAGCCGGCTAGAGAGTGCACCGCAGCAGCAGCACCGTCGTCTGCAAAATTTGTAGACCGAACACTCGAGCGACGTCGCGTCGCCTCTTGGTAGGCCCGAGAGACTACCGAGTGTCGCAACGCAACGCGCCTTCTTTCTGGGATCATTGACACTGAATCATTTGACGAGTGCGTGAGAAGCGAACGATATCTGCTATCGAGAGGCAGGCCGGCCGGCTCTCACAGATTTCTTCGCGTTCCACGCGGAGAAAAATCCTATGCAATCATTCTCGTTCGGAGAACTGGGAAATCCTCCCCGGGAGGGTCGGTGGAGGGCCGAGGGGGGTCAACGTTCCCACGCGGTTGCCCGCAGGCCCGGACTCCGAATATAAAAATACATTCCGAAAATCCGAATGTCTAGCAACCTCGCGGAGGAAGCACACAGCGCGGCGGAGGTCATTGACGCCGGTTTCGTTCGATCCCGGCGTCGTCGTCGCGTCGTCGACGCGAAGTCGGAATCGGGCCCGCCGCGGGCCACCGTGCCGAATGTCTGAAAACGGAGACGAGAGACGAGGTCGTCTTCCTAGACTCTAGAACCTAGAGAACCTAGAGCTGCCGGGACGGAAGCGCAACGATCGTGTCGAACGCAACCGCGCGAATCTGGCAACGATAATCGCGTTACTTCTCACGAATCGGCGGCAGCGGCGGCGGCATCGCCGATGTCCGGCAGTATTTGCGCCCGTTGATAAGGAGCCAGTCATCTCGGCGCAGCGTGTGCTCCACGCTCTCGCACACGCTTACCAGAAAGTGCATCGTGTGCTACCGATGGCGCGCGCATACTCTTCCTGTTGTCGTCTCTCTCCCTCTATCTCTCCGCTCCTCCCTCCCATTGTGTCGTTCGTTCGTTCCTCTCCCCTCGCTCTCTCTCTCTCTCTCTCTCTCACTCTGTTCGTCGGTTCCTCACGATCCTCCGGTCCTCTTCGTCGCGCGTCAGCCACGTTCGGTCGATCACCCTCCGCTTCGACCTCTTCGTCGGACTCGAGAGCTAGATAGCTTCTCTCTCGGCTTCCTCCGAGCTGTACAACCGCGATCCCGATAGCGATTCAGCTGGCAGCTGACGTCGCCCCGCGTGTTTGCCCCTTTTTCCCGCCCAAGCGTTCCATCGTTCCATCTCTCTCTTTTTCTCTCTCTCTCTCTCTCTCTCTCTCTCTCTAGCGACGCACGGCTCTACCTCGGGACATCGTGGCACCGCGTGCGCGTGAACTCACGCACGAGATGCCGAGCGGCGGAATCGAATCGTCGGATGGATCTTTTCCCCGGGGCTGTATGCTCGCAGACTTGGGCCCAGACTGATCCGATCTCTGGAAGTCCTAATCGGTGGACCTCGTGCTAACCTATCCCGAGCTATCTGCTTTTAGAACGGATGTACGTTTCTTTTGATTCATCCTGTCCACCCTTGAATGATAGGGTCCATTTTGACCCAGAGTTATGAACGTCTCGTGCAAGCCACGGTGAGCACCGATGCGACGGCCGGCGCTATTGATTTGCTTGAAAACGATTGTCGTCGAATTAGGTCGACTTTAAATGTCGACGTTAGAGGTTGAACAAGGCCATCGTTCTCTATCATAATTATAATTACATAATTATACAATTATTGGCCTATCGAGCTAGAAAAGCTATGAAGATTCCTCATAGAGTCGGATAAATACAATAGTTACTAATTTCCTTTGAAATCAAATTTTATTTCGTTGAATAACACGATAAACATAAAAACTTTCTTGTTTTGTTGCATCCGAAGATGTTACTCCGTGCTTCGGCCCGGTCACGTGACTGATTGTTACCAGATTGATAGCAGATTGGTAACAGATTGGTAGCAGTTCCTTCTTTACTGTGCATGTACCAAACGCAAATGCGGTAAAAATGATTCGGTGTAATTTAAGACAATGAAATCATAAGAAGAATATAAAAATACTGTTGTAATATTTCCAATCGATTAAACATACTAAGAAAGGAAGTAAATTTCTGTTTCGTTCCAGTTTGTTGCAATTCGCATAGAATATGTTTATTTTTTTTTCAATGAAAAATCATAAAAATAAGGAGCACGACGGTGTAGAAAAATGAATTTTAGGTGATTTTGATTTTGATCTCCTTTCTCCGAATTGATTTGTGGCACATACGTAGCACAGATTTATCGATGATTCGAAAGTTCCGTTGACAATAGCCGGTCGCCGTCGGGAGAGGTGTGTCGGGTCTGAACTCGCGGATGAACTTGAGAAACTGGTGAACACGGAAGAAAAAGGAAGGCGGAACGATTCAGGTTCTAGCGGTTGTTGAACGCTCCTCGCGTGACGTATTACGGTCGGTAGTGTGCGCGTTGCAGTTGAACGTAAGTCGGTCGGTGTGCGCGAGTGTGTGTGTCCGTACGGTGACGTCACTCGGATGGATGGGTGCATCCGAGCCGGCGATAACGACGAGACGAGGCCCGAGATGCAAAGAACTTCCGCGTTCTTCGAATCAGAACATTTCTTTGGGGCGTCGACGAGCCACTTAGAAACGACGTGACGTGACGTGACGTGACGCGACGAGGACGCTCTCTCGTACTTCGATCTTCATTAGTCCAGCTCCTCTTCCGAAGTTTATCGGATCGATACTCGTCCCCCGCGATTCAGTGCATGCGACGCGACGCTGCACTGCAAAGACCGATTCTTGGTGAACGCGAAATTGCTCGGAACCAGGGATCCTTATTTCCACAAACAAGTCGTACGATTCGTTGATCGTTCGTCGGATAATAGGATTCTATCGTGAACCACTTTTGCTGCCTGAATTATGTCATTGTTACGTTTCAACCTCGTTTTAACCTTTTGCGCTCTGTCGCCGTCGCTCTACGGAGACATTTATAATCCGATGGTCGATAGCGATAATAGCTATTTTTATTCAGACTCAAACGAGGAAAACCGAGCAGCGTAAATAAATTCGTAAAGATTTTCTTTACTCCGAATGAAATTTTGCGTTTCACTCATTCGCGATGAGATGAACATTTTTAGGGTTGCACATACGCGAAAATGATTATTATTGCTATTTTGTGGCAAAGGAACGACAGTTCAACAAATTTCGACAGAAAAATCTTGCTTTTTTCTTTAGAGAATTTTTAGAGAGTTCGAATTATTCTTGTTTCTACCACTTATTTCATTTATATACATATTAAGTAATTTTTAGTAGACTTAAGTAATTTTTAGGAATTATACCCAAAAATATTATACTTCCTTGAAAGTAGGTGATTCAGATGATCCTTGAGATCATTTGAAGTAACTTTTTCATTTACGAAAATCTTCTCCGCAGCTTCGTTAAGGAGTTATTAACGAATAACACGGACCAATCGGAGCGCGGCTGACACGCCCCTCTGAGCGTAACCGCGCTCCGATTGGTTCGTGTTTTTCGTTAATAACTCCGTAAAGAAGCCGCGGAGAATATTTTCGAAAAGGAAAAAGTTACTTCAAATGACCCGAAGAATGATTTCTTTCAAGGAACTTCATTTTTGATACACCCTGTATAATTGTCACTTATTGTTTATATCATTTCCTCCGTTTTGAAAGGTAGGAATTTGACAACCAGCACCATAAGTTTTACTAATTTTTCGCCAAAATCGCACTTAATGTTATAAATGTTAAAACACTCAAAATAAAATTAATTCATCTTTAAAGAGGTTAAAGATAATTGGATATGTATATCTGCTCTTTAAATATATACGTTTAAATACTTAAAATCTTCTGCAGTATTTATTACAACTAGAACAGTCCCTTAAATCATATAATTTAGGAAACTATTCAGCGTCTTGTGAAATGTTTAATTCAACTTCGAAATTTTAATATCAACAGCTATGCAAGAAGTTCAGAGATAATGTAAAACGCGGCAGAGATAAGATAACATACCAGGAAATTTCCAAAATGTTATTACTTATTAAAATTGCAATTAATTTGGAAAATTTTTCGTGGAGATCCGCAGTCTAATAATAACGAATTAATTTACTGTGTACGATTTAGGTGATTTAGGACTCCTCTAACAGTGGGCCAGTCCTAGAACTTCCGTTTATCCTAGCAATGACAATACAGCATTACCTCCGTAACTGTCGCAGACGTCTCTACCGTAACTGTAAAAATGTTATCCCTACCACTTGGGGGATCCCCCTTGGAACCAGCCGAGTTTCGATGACTGCAACTTTTCTAATTGTTTATATTTCCTTATGAAACTTACCATCATTTTTTTCTAATTAAAATGACACAGAACACGATATAATTACGATCATAATTACGTTTGTATAATAAGCGATTAAAGTTTTGGGTATGAAAGAAGGGTAAATTTGGCAACGTTGTCTCAGTCCAATATGAAGCGATTCGAAGTCGTCCGCGTATATGCAATGATCGGACCAGCTGATCTCAGTTCTGTCTGTAGGCGGTGTTGCCACATCGCATGTTCCGGCCGTGGTCGAATCGTCGAACCTCGGTTCCTTTTTCACTCGCTGTTCTTGTCTGCGTTCGGCACGCTACAAAGAACGCGGCACACCTCTACCGTAACTGTGCGGCTGATCCGACAGTTACGGAGATCCTCTGCTGTAGCTTGAAAACTTGATCGATTCAATTGGTGATCGGTGATGATTAATCGGGACGGATTTCTGTTGCAGCCGTTAAATTCGGACGCATGTCGAAGAAGCAGAGGGAGAAGGTCGAGGACGAAGTTAGATTCCACAGGGCACAAATGAGAGCGGCCTCGGAGACGGCGCCCGATAGTAGCGTGTTCGAACACCAAACGCCGAGCAGCTCGGATCAACACCACCCGTATAACGGAGGGTGAGTAGGCGAATCGGTGTCTTATCGAGTATCGCGACGAGAATAATGTATGCATATATCCTCTAGTATTATGCTTGATAAAAGCTCGCTGCTTGGGTGCAACGACAACCTCCTAGCGAGGCGTGTACCGTTCGTGGCTCGCCTCTGTCTTGACAAACGATGGCCTGAGACGGTGCCTGTAACAAGAAAATACTGTTCCCCTTTAAGTGAATAATTCAAAAACCGTGAACATCACAAAACGGATATACGTCTATAATGTCCTTAGCGACCCGGACCTAACTCTCGAATCTTTCGTTTATGTTAGGTATACGTACGGCGGCAGCGAATATGCTTCGCCCGGCCCCGGAACTGGGGGCTCGGGTTATTACAATCATCAGGCGATGACCAACTATGAGCTTAGCGCGGATTATGTTGACAGCACGACGACCTACGACCCGCGACCCACGCAGACGCAGGTCGCAGACACCGTCGCACCTGATACACCCTCCGCTGTCACCGCGACTGGGGTTCTTCCCAACGTGGTTACCACCGGTGAGTATCTTCAAACACATCTCTCTCTCTCTCTCTCTCTCTCTCTCTCTCTCTCTCTCTCTCTCTGTCTATGTACCTGTGCTTTAGGGGGTCAGGTGTCTGGGCTGCTACTCGTTTGTCTCTCCCTCTCTCTATCATCTGTATGTGGAAAGATTCTAGTATGGTCGCTAACGTGGTGGGTTCGGGCTGGGAAAATTAACACGATTTAGCTTCACTCTGTTCATGCTACCGGTAGACTGTGGATCCTTATGCAAGATCAAAATTGATCAGCGTTCGCAACAAACGGGAGCCAGAGTCGCTAGGGGAGGGAGTACGGATTCAGGGGAAACAGTTGCCCCCTCTCTGCTAGTACCGGATCGGTGACATGACATTATGAAACATAGGGTTGTAGAAGCGGACAGTATAGTGGGGGAAGCGTCAGGTGACCGGGCCGCAGCGGAAGGGGATAGTGTTCTAGAAAGGGAACGTAGGGTGGGGGGGCAGCGTCACGTGGCTCGATCGCAGCGGAAGGGGATAGCGTCGTAGTAGGGAAAGGTAGAGAGGGGGGACAAGTCTTAATCTGACGAGTTCTTACGGACAAGGTGGCGATGAAAATTTCCAACAGAATGTTTATTCCTTCTATTACTATCAATATTTAAACATCGAAGTCCGTGTAAACGGGCAATAAATTTTCACTTTCTACTACAAAATTTCCGAGGACAGAGATGTTGTAATTATTGTAGCTGTGATAAAAACATTGAAGGGCTTAATAATTGCAGGGAGCTGACTGGAATATGCTTAAATTTTCAGCTGGTCAATTTTAAGGTAATCGCGTAAAATCCACAGTCTAGTCAGAAGGAATCGAAACTTTCCGTAACGTTTCAGAAGTAATATACAAAATAACTGTTTCCATGGGGCTGGGAAACCTCAATTTTTACTAATTCTTTAACATAACAAATTGGATTGCAAAAGATTTATTCATACGTCCATTTTACAATTGAAGATAGGACGTTTAAGGATTATCTTTTTACCACTATACAGGTCTATACAACCATAGTGTCGGAAACCATTTCTTCGTACCGCAAAAAATGTGGAATTCATTCCAGCGGGTTAGGTGACACACTGTAACAGCATTTCCTGATCAAAAGGTTTCGGAAAATTTGTATTCTAAAATCGGACACACGATCCAAGCAGTTTTCCGAGATTGCACCTTATTTCCGGGTGTAGATAAAGTATATCATTCTCGCGCGTGTATATGTGTGTGTGTGTGTGTATATTTTCAATTTTGATCGGGCGGAATATGAAGTTACGCGACTGCCAGACGAAACTGAAGTCGAGCCAAGTCGAGAGAGTTTATAGTTCCATTAAAGTTTATTGTTAGCGACGGAGCGGTAACAAGATGTCAATCGATGAACAACCAGCGCCAAGTAGTACTGGTCCCTTTCAGCGCCACGCGGCTGATACAATTATTGTGTTTATCACTGCCAGTTGACTGCACGGTGCATTCGGTGAATGATATTGATACTGTTGCTTCAAGTAACATTAACAGTCATAAAGATACGATTGAATTGCCGCTTCAGGAGTATGCTGCTGCCATGCCATGCCGCCGCGATAGCCGTTTCTTCGA
This sequence comes from Lasioglossum leucozonium, assembly GCA_028454225.1. NCBI lineage: Eukaryota > Metazoa > Arthropoda > Insecta > Hymenoptera > Halictidae > Lasioglossum > Lasioglossum leucozonium. The sequence goes on along the minus strand of CM052216.1, from coordinate 8,941,115 downwards.
GTGAACAATGCCGCCGCGCTATCTGAAAAATAGCGAAAGATCTATCTGTTCTTTTGGTGCGCTCGATCGAAATCCTCGTCGACGCGATCGAAAATTAAAAGAAAACTTGACCTTGCGTTCTCGTATCGATGTGCGTGTAACGTTTTATCTGTCAGCTAAACTGAATTGCATCCCACTTAAGGGAAAAATTTGTCTACAGGGTGTTTCAAAAATGTCAAGGAAAACCTTAAAAGGGCTGGTTCCTGAGGTGATTCGAAGAAACTTTTTCCTTTACGGGAATGTTCTCTGTGGCTTCGTTGAGGAATTATCACCGAAAAACACGGACCAATCGGAGCGCGTCTACTACGCACGGATTCCGGCTCGCCCAATTACGGCGTCGCGCTCGGCGGAGCCTGTGCTCTGATTGGTCCATGTTTTTCGTTGATAACTCCTCAACGAAGCTTACGAGAAGATTTTCGCAAAGGGAAAATTTACTTTAACTGACCCGAGGAATCACTCTGTTCAATGTTTTCCAAAATTTTCGGACATCATCGTATGTATTTCATTTTTGTTCGTATGACATTGCAGATTGATACTTTAATTAAAATGATATCGGCGCTGAGTTCGATCAGAAAATACCCTGAGAAGCCTATTTGCAAAAATGATATCGATTTACGTTTCGATTGCGTCTGTGGAGAACAGGTTTATAAGTGAAAAGAATTTGATATTGAAAAATCGTTTCTAAAGAATCAAAACGTCGTACTAACTGGCTGTGTAATTAGATTGATGATGCAATTTAATGCATAGGAAAAAGTCTGAGAAACAAGTATAATTTCAAAATATATTAGAACTTTCATTAGCGTGATATCAAGTCAATTTCCACAGCATAAAAGGAAATTTCGTTTTCCAGTGAAATTGACCCGAACGATGGCGGACGGGTAGAACGACGTAGTTACCATAACACTTACCTAACGATAATGGTCGAAACTTTTGGGCAGTAGCGTATTCCTAAAGATAGCGAGCAGGTACCATAACCCAACCCATCATTACAAGCGTTCAAATGGTTTACAACTTACGCGGACTAAAATTACCGCTTCATCAACTAGCTTATTGTGCTGCCAAACAATCTCGCCTCGTACAGAGTCTAATCCACGTTCCGATCGTAGCTAATTGTACCGGGATAACTGTACCGATTACTGCGGTATCAAGCTTCGATCGTAGTTCATTTTAATATCAATTCCAGTTTATCATGAAATAATAATAAAGCGTTTTATGGAAGAATAATGTGTTCTGAATACAAAAAAAATATTGGTGCACTGCAAAACCTAATGCAACATAAGAAAATATTAGAGGGGAGGGGGGTGTTCTCCTATGGAGGCGTCGTTTTCAGATAATTTCTGGGATAAAAACTTGTAATTGTTATACAACAATTTCGTACGATACTTACATAACTATGTATCTTATTCTTGCGATACATCACGTTCAATGGCTTCCACAATTGCCGTTGCTGTCTTTCTGTGAACAAATAATTTAGTTATAAGGTGAAACAAAAACTTGTTATTAATTAATTCAACTAAGCGATTATCACAAGTAGACAGCGGATCTTTATGCAAACTGAAATGTTTATACATTATTTGCATGAACATGAAGCTGAGTAAAGATTTATTTCTTAATGATCTTAAATATCATTTTAATTGATTGGAAATAACGTCTCCATGTTTTTATATTTTTCAAATGTTTTTACTGTTTGAAGTTTCGCCTACTCGTTTTGTCTAGTCATGAGACCTGTAACTTTCACAAACGATAAAAAATCATTGCAATTATCTACGTAATTGTAGTTTTTCTACTAAAAGTAGTATTTAAAAAGCATAAAATCATTTCATTGTTAATATTGAATTTTTTTTTGTTGGACTATTAAACATAGTTCACGCGGCTACTAAACCGTGGAGCAGACTGTATACTATTTCCAACAGTGCTATTAAGGTATACAATTTTGAAGATGCATTTCTGAAATACTACTTAAAATTTTTTCGCTCCATAGGAGGCCCCGCCCCCCTCCTCGTTCATTGAAAGCGTAAGGAGAAAGTTGCCAAATGTGAATTAATCGGTTATTATCTTATCTGTCCGATCAGATTTTAAGAAACTGAACATTTTATCTTTTTTACAAGATTATGTTAAAAAGAATTTACTAGGAAGAACACACAAATTGCAGTTGAAACTTATTTATCAAGTTACAGTTAAAATTCTTTCCTCAAAAAGAATTTATATCTTTTAAAAAATTATTATAGAAAAAAAGGCCCAAGAAACTAAATGTCGTAGGTCTAGTCTTTTCTTCCATATGAGGGAATCACCTTCGGTTCCTCGGGATCGGGGTGGGGGGGGGGTAGTGTCGCCAGACAGGGGAAATCTAGGGGAATATCCCCACTCCGCCATTACCGGGTCAGTCACGACACAGACGCAATGCGTAGTACGTCACGTGACAGGTCCGTGACGGAAGGGTGGGGATGCCCGCTAGAGGGTGGAAAACAAGTCATCATCTGGCGACACTAGAGTTCTAGGGAGTGAAACCCTCACGGTGGTCCTACCTCCGGTGCTGTGCCGAGAAGGCGCTGAAAACTGTGAGCTACCAGCGTCTAAGCGTCCGTTCATACGGAGCCGTTTGCAACACGTATATGACACGTGGATTCATGTGCCTCTGCGTGAAAGGGCTGTAAGTGCTTGGAGCCTCTGAAGGTGTTGATCTGTCTACGAGCGTATCGGTGATGTGGCATAAAGACGATGTTGGTGACTTTCCCCTAGAGGATAGGTCGCGAGCTAGGTGCGGAGAAAGGGACAAGTGGGCGGAGAAAGAGAGAAATGGGCGGGGAAAGAGAGAAATGGGCGGAGAAAGGGACAAATGGGCGGAGAAAGAGAGAAGTGGGCGGGGAACGGGATAAATAAGCGGAAAAAGAGGGAAACGGGCGAAGAAAGAAAGCCTCTCGGACCTAGTGAACTTTGACTTTTCGCGTGAACCAGGAAAGTCGCTGTCTGCCTCGACGACCGGAAGCAGTACGGGGGGTAGTGGTGGCGGTAGTAGCGGAGGCGGTGGTAACGGTGGTGGATCCGGTGGCGGTGGCTCGGGCGGTGGAGGTAGCGGCTCCGGCACCGGTGGCGGTGCGGCCGCTGGCGGCGGCGGCGGTGGTGCCGGTTCCCTCAGCGGGGGTGGAATCGTTGCTGTCAAGCAAGAGACCACCGTCGAACTCGCCAACCTGGGCCACGGCTCGTACACGATGGTCGACTCGACGACCTTTCTGAGCGGTCAGCAACAGAGGGTCAGCAATCCATCCGAGGACGACGAAGTGCCGAGTCTGCCCAGTATGTCCCATGCGAGATGTGAGGTTACGTTTGTGTCCCTTTGCATGGGCATGCCAGTTGCGCTTCTACTTTTTTCTTTTTTCTTTTTTTTTTCTTTGTTTTACTGCGCCTCGCTCTTTCGTCGTTTTACCGATCGTAGGCTGTTTCTTTTTCTTTTGTGAGACGCTCGCGGAGCACGTTTTCTGCTGCTTGGAATTTAATTGATCATTGAAAATTGCATAAACATTTTACATTGAAAATGTAAATTATAATAACACAACTTATTATTATTTTATACAAATTAATTTGATGTTGTCGACATCGCACGCGTGCTCGTGGCGCCATCTAACGGCTCCGCTCAGGTACATACCAATATGGCGGCGCCCTTACCGGTCAAAAATTCAACTTCAAACACGCCTAACTTCCAAACCAGTGGACGCCTAACATTGAAACTTGGATTTTTGGCATTTCCTCGTCAGAATCTACGAGATTGTATTGTGACGAAGTTCGAAATTTTTGGTCCCGCAGAGTGAAGTTTAGAAAATTCTTCTGGTTCGAAATTTCTTAAGTAATCGAATCATTTTTCGTTTTCAACGAACAATAAATTATACAGTTGATGAGTCGGTGGGATCGAACTTTTAGGCGGTGACTTTGTGCGCTAGAGGTGGATCGTATAAAGTTCGCCGACTTGAGGACCGCGGCGAAATGGCTGCGTTAACTGCGGCGATAATGCAGTTTGAGATTGCGGCAATTACAGAGATTTACAACGAACCCGAGGTGATTCGGATTGGTCCGGGGAATCTGAAGAAAACGTGCTCCCGCAATTCCGAGTCTTTGATTCTCGCCTCAGACAAGACTCGGTGTTTTATCATTTAACGATCTGTCGCTTGCGTGTTCACGTCATCTACTAAACAATCGTTGTGACAAATTGTCGAGGACTTGTTCGTTCGGTGTCTGTGTTTTGTTCGTTCTAATACGTGGTTTGTTCTTCGCTGTTTCTCTTGTTTTCCGTTAGTGGTACAGTAGCTCGATTATCTGCATCTTTCTCGATGGTTCGTGGAACCGACCAGGCCATGGATGGAATTTAAACCCGGCTATTCCTTTTCGTTTTCGTAGATCCTGCACAGATCAGCGAGCTCCTCTCGAAAACGATAGCGGATGCCCACGCAAGAACATGTCTGATGACGACGGAAGAGATCCAGGAGTCTTTCCGGAAGCCACACGACCTCACCAGATTGATCTACTACAAGAACATGGCGCACGAACAACTATGGCTCGAATGCGCCCAAAAGCTAACCGCTGTTATCCAGCAGATCATCGAGTTCGCCAAGATGGTTCCTGGATTCATGAAGCTCTCGCAAGACGACCAGATTGTTCTATTAAAGGCTGGTACGTAAACCAACCTATCGCTAAACAGACAGATACAGTAATTCATCGATAATTGTCTAAAATATCTAAACGATAATTGTCTAGTCGCCTACCCATTCCACTGAGGGGAATACCTCGTGAGGGGCCAGGAAACTCAGTAGGCCTCGGCCGCCGAGCAATGTAACCCGGTACCGGATCGGGTATATCGGTGTGAGACCAGGAGACCATTACTAATCCAATGACAAAACTTCTTTATTTTTTATTATTTTTTTATGGAACTTTCACCAATATATTCGTGGCATTTTTCTTATTAAAATGATACCAAACAGGATATAATTCGGATCGTATACAGATATGTATATGGTCATTTATAATACAAATCAGTTCTCTTGACCGGGACAATTCGCGAATCTTACACGGGTAAATATCATTAGAATTATATCATATTTGGTATCATTTTCATTAGAAAAATGCCACGAATATATTGGTGAAAGTTCCATAAAAAATAATAAAAAATAAAGAAGTTTTGTCATTGGATTAGTTGTGATTCACACCGATACACCCGACCCTATATCGAATTTCACGTTCTACGTTCGGCAAAAGTCAAAGAATAGTATCCCTTCACGATAATTGTCTTTGGCCAGACCCGTGGTATAGACAATTATGGATGAATTACTGTATTACTAAAATCTATTTATTATTATCATCATCATCATCATCATCGTCATCATCATCATTACTATTATTATTATAATAATTATTATCATATCTATGACATTATTATTATACAGGGTGGGTCGGAAATCGTAGTACAAGCGGGCTTAACGTGATTCTACGTTATAAAAGAAGAAAATATTTTGGTATACCATTTTCTCATCCGGGACTCCGTTTTCGAGAAAGTCGACTTTAAAGTTTGAACAACTTGTAAGCGATTTAGTACATGAGAATGAGAAGAAACGAACTAAATATTACGCAGTCTGATAAACTATGATTCTTATCGTAAACCGAACTGTGTAGACACTTTTCCATCATTGTAAGTGTTTGTAAACACTGTTCCGGAAAGAAAGACCCGCAGTAGTGGAATACTTGACAATCAAATTGTACTAAATCAGGTTGCAAGTTGCTTAAACTTTAAAGTCGGTTTTCTCGAAAACGGAGACCCGGATGAGAAAATGTTATACCAAAATATTTTCTTCTTTTTTAGCGTAGAATTACACCCTGCCTGGTTGTATTACGATTTCCGGCCCTCTCTGTATAATCAATAAACGTAATAATGATAATTATTTATAATTATTATCGTTATTATTATTATTATTATTATTATTATACACAAGAGACTGTTGAAGCAACGTTGGAATAATATTTGAGTTCAGTTTAATAACAAGCAAGGGAATATTTAATAAAATCTAACTAATTTAGTAACGAGTCACTGCATACAATATTTAAACAAAAATATATTGTTGGTAAGCCATTTATTGCAAATTATCTATTTTTCTGCATTTATGGCTAATAAAAATTTGCTAATAATACCAGAACACAAAATTCGATAGAATTTAGTACGATTTTTATTTATTCTGTATCTGCAAAAGTTGTTCCCGTTAAAAAAGAATTTTATTTAATTCCACTATCTTGAAATTTGTCTAGAAAATTTGGAAATTGCATAAACATTCGCAGTCTACAATTAAAGTATGTATCTAAGAAGCGAAGTGCAATTCTAGTTATAATATTGGGGCTAAGCCCCTCTATCAGCACTTTAAACATAATTATCCGTGTTCGCTCGTGTGATTAGTATAATTCGTTGTTCGTAGGTTCCTTCGAGTTGGCTGTGCTACGTATGAGCAGGTACCTAGATCTCCAGCAGAACTGCGTCCTCTATGGTGACACCATGTTGCCGCAGGACGCGTTTTACACGACGGACACAGCAGAAATGAAGCTCGTTTCTTGCGTGTTCGAGATGGCCAGGAGTATTGCCGAATTGAAACTCACGGAAACGGAGCTCGCGCTCTACAGCGCAGCGGTTCTCTACAGCCCTGGTTAGTAAAAATCCTAACAGTACCTGTTTAAATAAAAAGATTCACCACATAGAACACGTCTACTTAGGTTAGCCATACTCAACCTGCCAAGCTTTTATTTTCTACATTAATTGTTACTCTATTTTTCAAACGACATCCCAAGATTTTTAAGCTAAATGGCGGCTGAGTATGGGTGAGTTAGGCCAGCGTGCCCACCATTAATTTTCTAGTCTCCCACTGTTCAGCATCATTCCTAACTTGACTTCATTTCCTTTCATAGGACACCAGCCGAATGGTGGGGGACGCTGGTGGGCACTAAGAACAGGGGGGAGAAACAGTAGGCCCAGAGTCGCCAGAACGATTTGTTCCCTCCACTCTACCTTCCCCCTCTATGACCACTTCCCCACGCTTCCGCCCGGTCACGTGACGCGTGTCGTCTCTGTTGTGCACCGGTAGCATGCTCTGTTGTGGAATGGTAGCAGATTGATAGCAGATTGCTAGAAGATTGCTAGCAGATTGATAGCAGATTGCTAGCAGATTGATAGCAGATTGGTAGCAGATTGCTAGCAGATTGATATCAGTTCAATGTCACGCGATTAACCCGGTACTGGAAGAGTGATGGTAACATTTCCCCTCGATTCATGTTCTGTGTCTTCCGGTACTGGCTGAGAGGGATGACTTTTTCCCCTCATCTGGCGACTCTGGTGTCTTAGGGTATCACCGTGTCAGGATTTTCTTGTTCAGAATTTTTCGAAACGTGAAAAAGTCCTGATAAAATTTCGAATTAGAAATTTTTGTAACTTGAAACATACTGGAACTTGAAGATTTATTCATAATTTTCTATTAAGTTTTTGAAGGCTAGCGAAGGTTCCTCTCACTCGATTCTTAAATCCCTTTTAAAGGGATAAATATGTAGATGGTCGTACAACGATTTGAGAACATTGCAACACAAAGAGTATCTCTCGTGTAGTAAAGACGCAACTGATTTGGTTAATCCGCCCGGTCGTTACAGGATCAGTTTTTATCAGTAGAAGTACTTTAACGGGGATAGAAGAGCACTAGTGTCCTATTACGAACTGTAAAGCGAATACCATTACGGCGGCTTCGAAGACTTTCTCAATCCTTTTAGTTAAAAGGATTCTGCTTCTCTATAATCTATTGCTACCGACGATAATGGGAATGCAGTTGATTCGACCAACACCGAAGGAATGGAATTATGACGTCCCTATCTATAAAACGTCTAAACACTTCTAATCTTTGATGCAAAGACGTTCGTGTTTATCGTTCCAATTTCTTTAATTTCATACTTCACCTACAACATTTAATTGACAAAGCAACTACTCGGAAATCCATGCAAGAGATATGTGAACGTGTTTTAAAAATTTATTGTGGTATAAAAGTACTATAAAAGTGGTGATTCAATTTTTCATAAAATATTTGTGATCGATCATTAAAACCAAACACATACTTTGACCAGGTATGACCCCATATAGCGGCTCTTAAGAGTGTAAAAACCTAACCCAGACCAATCTTATGAATTTTTTATATTATACCACCATTGTGATAAACATTCGAAATTCTTGCTAGCTCACAGTCGAATCATTTGTATTTGAGAAATCATAGCAACAGCATCTTAGCATGGTAGCACAGCAGTTTTTCCATATTAACACGATTTTTCAGACATTTCCGGTGATGTGACAAAAAACTGTTTCGTATAAAAAGTAATCAATAATCGATCTTCTACAAAATTTCAATATGAAAAATTAAAAAAATTTAATTTGTTTAATAAAAAATTGGGGTTACCTTGGTTATTTGTTTATCACTACATATTTTTTATTCGATAACGTTATAGCTGACGTGAAGACGAATCCAACGACCTATTTAATGTGGTGTTTAACTTTTAAAATAATGCTGAAATAGGCGTGAACAGCTAGATCGCGATTCTGGCCCACAATGCGCTCTGCCGCGCCGTTCAAAGTGACATCATAAATCCCGTTTAATCCCCTATACTCTGTGCCAGACACTGATCGATTTCCACGAAAACGGTGAACGCGCGTGGTGCTCGGTCCACCGCTTGAACGCGTAAACTGCGTCGACGGGGTGCGACGAGGTTAATGTTAAAATGTTTCTGCCTGAATTTCAGATCGGCCGGGACTGAAAGGCCTGGCGGAAGTGACGAGACTGTCACAGGCGGTGATCAGGGCGTTGAGGTCGGAGCTGGACCGTAACCACGTGTCGCCGATCAAGGGCGACGTGACGGTGTGCGACGCGATCCTGGCGAAGATCCCCCAGCTACGGGAGATCTCTCTGCTGCACATGGACGCCCTCGCCAAGCTGAAACGGTCGCAGCCCCACCTCGACTTCCCGGCCCTCCACAAAGAGCTTTTCAGCGTCGACAGCTGAACGATCGACGCGGCGCAGGGCGTCCCGACGCTGACGAACAAAGCGGTACGCGAGTAGCGCCCGGGCCTTGCTCTGTCAAGGTGAGTTCCACCGTCCCCGGAAAGGAAACGACGGAGAAGGCGACGCGTGTCAACGGAGCAAAACAAAAATAACAAAAATATATATATATGGGTGACGTCGCGACGACACGCTACCTAGGAAGCGGCGCGCGCTAGAGAGAAAATCTGAGTGTGCGAGAGAGAGAGAGAGAGAGAGAGAGAGTGAGTAACGTGTTTAGGGGGAGGGGGTGGGGGCGATCGACGACGACAGTCGAAGGGTGCGGAGACAGCGATTGTGACGCAACGAGCTTGCTGAGATTTTTGTCCGATTTTTTGTTTTTTTATTTCCGAGGCCGTACTGTCGGACACACACACGCTTACCACCACCACCACCACCACCACTACTTTTTATTTTCTTTTTGATCGTACTATACCGTAAACGTAAACACATAAACCCTACGTACATATGTACTTCTTTCTTCTTTAGCTTTCAAAATGTATCGTGCACGAGAACGCATCGAACAGGAGGGACAAGTTATCAGTTATTATATATATAAATATAGATAGTATATACAATTATGGATTACGAGTAATTTAGGCAGCACACACGTTGCGTTGTTATTGTATATTTAATTCCGAGGATTAGTAATTGAATTTTATATATTGACATGTTACATAGAATTTTTAAGTACAAAGAGATAAGTTTTTATTCGGAAGAGGAACCAAGTGCGACGAGATCGATCGATCGTCTCTACTCGTGTCCTTGGATCGTTCGAGCAATCCTGTTTGCCGCTTGTCGCTTGCACGATCTTCCTTCGAGCCCTTCGACTCGGGCAGGATTTATCCAAGATCCTCGACAAACAAAAAGAATATTGAACAATCGTAACCGAACGACCGCTGCGATCACGCGGATCACGGTTGTCGTTGTTGTTGTTGTTGTTGTTTGGTGACGCGCGCGGTTTATTGTACATACTCGTTTTTTTTTGGTTTTTTTTTTTTTTTAATTTTTCGTCGTCTATATATTTACCGAGAGAAATGTATGACGATAGAAGCGGGAGATAAACAAACAGAAAAAAACGAAATCTTAATCTTATCTTTGCGCAACCCGATTTCACGCGATTGTCCGGAGCGAGAGGGAGAGTGTGTGTGTGTGTGTGTGTGTGAGAGAGAGAGAGAGAGAGAGAGGGGGGGGAGAGAGGAAATTGGACTTGACGCCCGGAGCACGACGTTTTCGATCTTAAATTTTTTGAACATGCAAGCGAGCCGACTTCGAAACAAGTAACTATGTTTAATCATTTTTCGTTTTTTGTTAAAAAAAAATTTCACTGCGATCGTTGTAAGTCTCTGCTCGTCCATCTGTTTTTGTTCTGTTCTACCTTATATCGGTTCGTTCTTTGGAAAGCACGTGACTTGTACTTTTTATCATATTTTTCTTTTTTTCTTTCGGTCAGAAACTGCGTTACTATTACGATAATCATTAACATTATTGATTAATTAATTAATTATTATAATAATTATTATTATCCTTATTACTATTACGATTATTATTATCCGTTCCCTCCTTCTTCCCTTTTTTCTTTTTTGTTTTCGTCTCTCTTTCACCACTGTACAAAATGCGATAGGATTATTAAGTTTTATCTTACCATCCGCCCCTCCCCCCCCCCCCTCCAATTGTTTATTAGTTAAGTGAAAGTTACCTTGGGAGTTTCTGAGTGAAAAATGGCGGGAACGATGCCGCGGCCTCTACCGGGTTTTTCTTTTCCTATGAGAACTGTAATTTATTTTCCGCGAGAACGTTACTGTAGAAACGATTATAATCGGATTATAGTACTTCGGAAAGGTACCTTCTTCCATCAGGATCTCTCTCTCTCTCTCTCAATCGACGAACAGTCAAGTATTGCCACGGAGGTTTATCTCAAGATCTTACTTTCATTATACTGGGTGAGTCAGCCGTAACGATTGCACCTCAAGCATCTTTGTTGTTTTCAAAGATACATTAAATGTCTGAAGGAGAATGTGAACGGTCCAGCGAGGCTCGCACGGTGCCATAAAAATATTAATTTTTGTTATTGTTTGTTTTTTTAGAAATCTGATGGTCACCTCCATTTTTTTTAATGGGATCACCCCTCTGCTAACACCTACGTAGATAGCATCTTTCGTTAGGAATTCAGTGACTGCAATTTGCTCAAGGTCATTCAAAGTCAAAGTCAGAGTATTGGGGAAGGAGGTGACCTTGAGATCTCTGAAAAAGAATAGCATAAGAAAGGAAAAACAAATATTTTTATGGCATCGCTTAAGCACCATTTCACCATTTAACTTTGTCCTCGAGACATTTGACGTAACTTTAAAATACAATAAAAATATTCGAGGTGCAAACGTTAGGTGTCTCACCCTGTAGATTCATCTGAAACTTCCAGGCGCCATTAGAGAGAATTGCGTTCGTGATTATTTGTACATATTGTATAAACTAAAGACGTAAATCGGTCGGTAGGAACATGTGGCAACGCCGCACGAGGAAGATCGGTCGAGCCAACGCGCATGCGCAGAGACGGCCGTGACGTAACGCGACCAACTTCAAGTCAGACTACCGAGGCAGCGTTGCCAAATGTTCCGGCCTCGGTCGGTTCGCTCGTTCGAAAATCCGGTAGATCTGCGATCGACGAAAATGCTCGATCCTGAGGACGAGTTACATATTTTCCGAGGCGTCGAAAGTTACTTGTTTCTGGTCGACGGCGGTCCTTCCTAGGCAGCGTCGAGGAGCGAGCGTGCGTGCGCGAAACGAACACCTATACCACAGGATATCGTAGATTATAAACAATTGGAACAAGCGTGGAGACGCGTGTCGAGGCAATCGGAACGGAAATGGATGATCACGAAAACCCGAACGATCGCGTAATAAACGTACACGTTTAAATCGAACAACACGTTACTCTTCGGATTTATACTTTTATATATTGATTAGCAATTTCAGAGCGAATCGTTTGTCCAGTTTCCCGTGCAGATTTGTTCAGACTTTACAGCGTTCAGTCGGTCCGCGCGTCGGTCGTGAAACTTCGCCATTTTGTTCTCGATTCTAGCGCGAAAGTGTGCCACTCGATTAGAAAATTCCTTAGAGTACTTCCTTCCGGCTCTCGCACGTTCTATTCGAAACCTGGAAATCAGCTGCGAGTGGAGATTTTTTCGAAAATTGTTTTTTCTAAACAAAAGTATGTTTTCTGCTGGATTCGATTTTCCTCGGAATTTCGGCACTCGCAGCCTTATGTTAACACTAAACCTAGCACTAAAAGCGATTAAAATGTTTTATGAAAATTACGAGGCTCTGTTTATTTAGATTTTGTACAACTTTTATCATTTTTTATAATTTACAATTTTTATAATTTGTATAATTTACAATTTTTATAATTTATATAATTTATAATCTTTATAATTTACAATTTTTATAATTTAAAATTTGTATAATTTACAATTTTTATAGTTTACAATCTTTATAATTTATAATTTTTATAATCTATAATTATTATAATTTAAAATTGTTATAAAATTATAATTATTATAATTTATAATTGTTATAAAATTATAATTATTATAATTTATAATTGTTATAAAATTATAATAATTGTAAAATGAAAATTAAAGAACCGGTCATTTGACCGGCAGTGGTAGGATCAGTGTTAATTTGTCGATCTTTTAGCGAGGAGTGTGCGAGGGCCAGCGGTTATTCGAACAAACGTCGAGTAACGAGGAAATTTTCGAACGAAACTGTTTTAGAAGCGACGACGAGAGATTATTGACGATTATATGGTAGGTGGATTGTTTGCGTGAGATGCTGGTCGAGAGGATCATCGGTCCGACCATTTTGTGGCTCATCTACTTGCGTTGCCTTCGCCTCGACCTCGACGGAAGTGGCAGCGGTCGCGTCCGTGTGCGAGACGACTAGTGGAGGGGAGAGATACGAGAGAGAAAAAAAACAGAAAAATAAGAAAAACCGACAAGAAACCACGACTCGTCATTGACTGAATAGATTCTATACTCGCGGTGCTTACGACAGGGAGCAAAAGAGGTACAAGCGTTTAAACCGTATATTCGTCTCCTTTCTGTTGCAGATTATTTCCTTCGTAATGAACGTATTGGGCCTTAAATAAACATAACATTGTTTCTTATATATATATATATATTTTATATATTTATATATATATATATATAAAAACAACAAAAGTTATATATAATATTAATATAAAATATATATATAGAGAGAAAGAGAGAGAGAGTGTGTGTGTGTGTGTTTGTGTAAGAATTAAATGCGTCTGCGCGAATGTCTTGAAAAACGACTTCGAAAGAGTGATGAAAGGATTTAAGCACTAGTGAAGCGGAGGAAAGTGATAGAACCACAGGTGCGCGTGTGTGTGTGTGAGTGTGAGTGAGAAAGAGAGAGCAAGAGAGAGAGAGAGAGAGAGAGAGAGAGAGAGAGAGAGAAAGCACGAAAGAACTGAGAATATCGGTTGTTACGATGCATACATACAAAAAAGGTATATATTGTACTAATTAAAGTAAAGCAAAAAAAATGTGGTTAAAGGGGCCTCCGGCCAGAACGGTCCACAGACAAATTATATATCTATACGTATATGTATACATACACACACACAAACAGAGACACACACACACACACACACAGACGGAATTAGAATTTTGCTCGGACCCGCCCGTTCACGAGATAGAAAAGAAAAAAAATGAAACGAAACCGAGATACATTTAAACTTGCAAAACGGTGCAAAATGACCCGATGAAATAGCGTCGGCGAAGAACTGGCGCGGAGCGGGCCGCCATTTCCTCGCTGTCCGAGCGGCGGACGAGAAAATAGCGGCGGGACTTCCGGTCTGGCGCTGCTTCGCTGTAGTGGTTCGCATAGTTCCCTCTGAGCTACTTTAGACTGTATATGTATAAACACACTGTATATATATACACACACACACAAATATTGAGAAGGGCGAAAATTTCCGGGCGAAACGAGCAATATTCAGAACAGTGGATGATAAAATAAAATGGCAATGTATATGTATATGTATATATATAAATATAGTAATATAAATATAAATAAACGAAGGATAAAGAGCGAGATATACATACATTGTCCCTGGACCGGTCTGGTCGCGTCGGCTCGCGGACGCAACATGTGAGAAAAAAAAAAGGAAACACTGGCACACGGATATACATATACATACACACACGATCCATGTACACCACCACCCATCCACCCGCAACAACCCCCGCAGCGAAACCCGACCACGAATACAGTACATACACATTTACGATACACGAAGCCTGCGCGAGCGCGTAGTTAGAGGTTTAATCGAAGGTAATCATTATGTGCGCATTATAAACGTTTTGGTACTGTACGGCACTGTATGACGCGTCTCTTTATACGTAAACACGTACTTCTTAAACTAAATAATAATAACCATCGCCGCGGTGGAGCCTCTCGAAGCGTTTTTTACGCACCGTTACCGGCTTTCCTCGCTTTCGTCGGCCGGACACCTGCGCTAACACACACACGCAACCAGACAGACATACATACACACAGTCATACGCATACACACGCTATAGCGAGCGCGCGCGCCCAGATCACATCCGCGGAGGACGAACCGAGCACGGCCGGCCATCGACATCGGATCGATCGATCGATCGTTAACACTGTACTCCTCTTTATTCGCTGTTTCATCCCTTCGTACTTGTCGCGCACGTGAACGCGCTGCTCTTGCGACCTATGTCCGACGACGCTGGCAGATACAGTGCGTGTGTGCCTTTTCACTGTAGCGCGAACTACTATGTTCTTTTTTTTTTTTGTTTCAAAGTTTAATAAATTTCATCTCAATATAGCGTGTATGGCAATTGCTCACTTTACGCGATCATCGAGCCGTCACGGTCCCCCTCTTTCTTCGGATTTGTTTCTCTTTCTCTCTCTTTCTCTATCTCTTTCTCTCTCTCGCTTTTCTTTCTCTCTTTCTCTCTCTCTGTATCCCATCTAGCTTCCTCCTGTGCGATTTGAAACCGATTTCCAAGCTCTGTCCACGCGTTAAGGCAGCACTGTGTCGCGAAAATTTCGGGGAACATCGAAAACGGTTGGTTCCTTGGATAATTTCGAGCAACTTTTTCCTTTGCGGGAATCACCTCCGCGGCTTCGTTCGGCAGTTATCCGCCGAAAACGCCGGGCCAATCGGAGCGCGGTTAGCATAGACCCCGTTGAGCGCGGCGCTGGCGTTGGCCGAGCCGGGAATCGTTCGCGCTCTGATTGGTCCGGTGTTTTTCGTTGATAACTGCTGAACGAAACTTCGGAGAGGATTTTCGTTGACGAAAATGTTGTTTCAAATCACCTCGGAGACCACATTTCTCAAGGAAACGAAACATTTTTCGGACAACCTGTATAATTTTGCAGATTCAAGTATCGTTCAACCCTTTGAAAATGGACGCTGATGAATCGTCGTTGAAAGTCTATTAAGAGAGTTGTCGACCAACACGTAAAGTGAGAGATTGCTATAATCAAGCTCAAGGTTCATAGTTCTAGCGGGAGGATTTCATTTAACCGGCATAAAACTGCAACGTCGAATCTAGAATGCTTCCCTGGATGAAAAGTTAAAATTTAATCCTTTTCGCTGATCCACCACTCGAATGTTTACTTCAACGAACCCGCCTTTCATTAACAAACGAATCCCACGAGTACCGAATAAACCAGAAGCTTCGCCGACGTCACTGTTCGACAGCGTAAAGGATTAAGTCTGCGCTCTGGGTCATGTAAACCAGAGCCGGGGAAGCTGCTCCCAGTCGTCACTGCGCGACCCCCACCGTCAATTTCCTGCTCCCCCACTCCTAGCTCGACTGTATTTCCAGAGGGTCGCACCCTACTTCTTCGCAAGACACCGGTCGAACGGTGGCGGAAGGTGTGCGGCCCATGGACTGCCCAGGTTGTTGCAGGTGGCCCCAGAGGGCCACCGGTCCCCGGCTCTGATGCAAACTCGTTCCGAATAAGTACACGGATGAAACGGGTCACTTAATAGGGAGTACACGATCCAGAATCCTTTCGTCGTTGCGAATCAGTTATCGATTCACCGCATCCATCGACAGAAAGTAATTCTCGACGACAAAAGGCTGAGAGGGACGGCTCGCTATTGGCTCGATTCAAGGCACGAGAGACCTCGAACGATCCCGGAAATACGCTTCGCAGAGTCGCCGGATGGACACTCGTGCCCCCTCCCTCCACTCTACCTTCCCGCCCTCAACGACGCCACGCCTTCAACCGGTCACGTGACGCGCACCCTCCCCTCATCCGGCGACTCCGATTCGTCGCGGTCGAACGCAGTAGGACGATCGCGAATCCCGCAGAAACTCTGTTCAACCTGCTGCGAGAATTAACGAGGTTCCAGGCTGGGTTTTGTTTTCGTATAAATTAGAATTCGACCATTTTGTACGTAATCCTTTCTTATTGTTGTTTCAAATGGAGGGAGGTTCGATGCATTTAGCTCCCCCGGGGTGATCGCAGATCCCTGGGAAGCGAGGGACCACCCTCTAAACCACTGGTTCCTCCTGTTATGGTTTTTTTTTGTACATAATCCCGGGTGATGAGAAAATGATTTAGACAGTGACTTTTATTCGTAATTATTGTGTCCTGTCGTGGGTTGAGGCTTTTCGGATCGTCGGTTAGCTAGGTTCGAGTTTTTGAGTATAACGCACCGCGAGAGGGCTTTACGAGAGAAGCGTCCCAGATTTTTTAGCGCAGCTTAGCGGACCGCGTAGCGCGACCATTAACCGATATAGACGTTAAAACGTTTTAGATAAGTTCCACGAAGCGAAGCATCATCCCGAGCGAAATCGACTCTTCTCTTCTCTTATTGTTACTTAGCACCGAGCATCCCTGAAACGGCACCGAACACAGGTCCGACCGATTACTGCACGCTCGATCGAGCTGAAATCGTTGGTTTTTTATTCGCGAGGATCGTCAAATATAATGTTTCTAATCGCTCGGTATCGTCTCGCAGTGCTCGGACACGTGCCGCTTGAGGGATTCGGACTTTGATCAGCACTTGGTACTCTTCGAACCAGTCGAGCAACGTAGCGAAACAGGGAACAGTCGGTTGGCCAATCGGTAGTTTTGTCGGATTTCTCCGTGGCAGCTGGTTCCCACGATGAAATTCGTATGATTTTTCGAAATTCGCGTTTTATCTCGCAATATATCGCAATTACTGAAAAATAAAATTACTGCTGTATCGGTTTCAATATTTTCACTTGAACAATTGGAATTATAAGAAATATTTTAATAGCGACAGTTATTAAAAAAAGAAAATTATAGTTGCATGCGTTATAGTAGATTTTCACTGATAACAGGTGAATAATGTAATACGAAGAAATAATTTTCATCAAAATTATGTAAAAACGAAATTACAGTTGAACATGTTTCAATCTCTCCTCAAGGGATGGCTGAAACATTTTAGTGACATCGAATCTCCAGAAATATGTTGGGAATATTGAAATGCTGCGTCGGGAATGATACTTTTTGGCCAACCCTAATACAGCAGAAATGGGAACAGGGGGTGGAGGTGATTGGCATGGAATACGCTTTCTGTGAGCGGGGATGCTGTTGTCTCGGACTTTTTTTCGAAAGTCGAGGCAATCGGAAATGTACAATAGATAGCGAGAGAGAATAAAAATGGGGTGGGGGTAGTAGAACGGGGGAACTTGGGGAAACGAGGGAGGCTCGACGAGAGCGATGGCGAATCCGTCACGGTGCGCCGACTGATACGTTTTCGGACGGTTTAAATATACTTATAGCGAAATTAAGAAATGCATATTATTCTGCCGATTAACGAGTAAGTGCGTAGAATTCGTTTAACTGTAGATAAAACACGTACACAGTCACGTACGCGCGAGTGCAAGATACATTACCACCCTGTAATCGTTCACCCACGAACCACCCACCCATATGTACACTGCGTACCACGATACACGATACAAGATACAGGATACACAAATACAGAGAGACATGCAAAATCATACACACACACACAGATACACACGTACAGACACATCACACGCAAAATAAAAAAACATCGACACACACGTCGAAGATAACCGGGGCGGGCACGGTTAAGAAATACAAACAAAAAAAAAATATTGCGAATACGAATGGAGGAGAGAAAGTGATGGGAGAGAAAGAGAGAGAATTAAGGAATATTAAAAAAAAATGAAAAAAAAAATGCAAAACAGACACATACACAAAGGCGCAACACGTACACGCGCACGCACGTTGCAATTAGACGTTATTATCGCAATTTGGAGTTAAATTTTATAATATATAATATATAAAAATATATATATATAATAAATAAAAGTTGACGGATAATATAGAGTTATATTAAATATCGATTAAAAAAAGAATAATAATAAAACAGCGGGAGCGTTTATTTTCTTGGGGTGATCGACTCGACCTTGACCCCTATCATTCGAGTTCATTCATCCCTTCCATCCTTTTCACTACTGTTTCTCTGGATACTCTACTATTCTTAATAATTCTTATGATTATATAATTATGAAGTAAATATTATACATAAACGTGAGGTTTTATTTCAATTTCTATCTGAATCAACTTCTTAATAATTTTCACAAATTTTATTAAACGATGGTAAATAAATTTAGCGTTTTAGTTAGATTCCAAATAAACAATTTTTTTATTCAATTTGCATCAGAATCAACTTCTCAATAATCTTCATAAATTTTATTATTCGATGGATAATAAATTTAGCGTTTTATATATAGGGTCTGTTCCATGTTAAACGGCTAAACTTCCAAACATCTTATTTTGCATAAAAAATTTCCTTCAAACGCCTTTTATATTATATTTCCGACGACCGATTTTCTATAAGAAAATCAATCAAGAATCTAAACAGTCTAAACACCTTACTCGTCCGATAAGGTAGAAAGTGCTATGTCGGTAACGTAGAAAATGTTATGTAGGTAAGGTAGAAAATGTTATGTCGATGAGGTAGAAAGTAATAGTAAAACAATAGGAAATTTTTATTCAAGTTCCCAGAAATCCCTTTGGGAAACATGTTTTTAATGCAGAATGAACATACGTGCAAAAGTTTAGCTCATTTCGGTTTAACCAATTTTCGGAAGCTCACCCAACCTCTCGTCGGTGACATTAGTTCCAGAATATTAGTTCCGGTCGGTACGCTAGGATGTGACATAGAAATGGTAATGGTAATTGGCATAAAGGGAGAGTTTACATACTTTCCATTTTGCTCAGGTATACTTGTGTAATTACAATATTTAAACAATTAAAATTGCCTTGGACTATACCGAGCTTATAAAGTTACAATAAATAAACTGAAGATTTTATACATTTAATATATTAACACTTATAGTTAGTATAGGAAAGAATTGTAATAATGTCAACTGAGGTTTTATTTAAAAGTTAAGTATAGTATTTGCACAATCGTTCGCAGTAGCTGTTAATCATCTATTCGAGTGGTTTAATTTCCGATCGAAAAGTCATATTTTTATTAATTTAATACATTTCGATTCGGGAGCATAAAATTTAGCTGTCGCTCTTTCCGTGGATTAATATCAAAGCTGTTAAAAATTATTATACTAAATGTAGTATCTACATACTTACCTAATTCAAAACCAATTTGAAGCAAAATTTTTCGTTTTATTGCATTAAAATACTCGCCCGAGGTAGAAAATCGTTACTGACTGTTAATTTAAAAAATTTTATTTGTACGTTTTTATTTGTGACCTTTGTTTAGCGTCACTTTGAATATTACTTTAAAGCGAATAGGTATGGAAAAATAACTAAGCTGAATTGCGATATTCATGGAGTTCGATTATGGGTGTCCTTGAATTTTTCTGCTGCACTCGTAGATACATACTCGGGATCCATTATGAGGTGTAGGCATGTCAAAATTATCATACATATTGGCTGGCCAGATGCCGACACGAAGATACGCCACACGGTCCCGAAACGTCCGATTATTTAAACAAACCCGCGCGATACGATCGCGGACTGCGGTCACACCCATCTTAGCGTGGCCGAGCACCGTGGAATTTTCGAGGTGAGAGATCTGGCAACGAAAGAAATTCACCTTCCTTATGTGAATATTTCATCGAATAATTTTAACCTAATTGTTTATTGTAATATGAATTGAAATAATCCAACTATGTACTTAGCAATCATGGAACGGCCACCTCTAAACTCTGCCTTAATTACTTTTTGTCGAGACATTAAGGGTGTATTTAATTATTGTATTAATATAAATTCCTATTCCTAATATATTTAGGAAACGCACTTTACAATTAAAACGTTTTTTTAACAATTTACAATTAAAGTGTAAAACGCTCATGATAATGATTGATACATAAATATACAGGGTGTCCCGAACATAAACTGGTTCAATCTACACGTAAAAAGAAGAAAAAAATGTTGCATAAATTTCGACAAGAAATGCTTCGTTACAGAGTTCGGGACACCTTGTATATCAGGAAACATAACTAACTATAAATCAGGTTCGTTACTCTTATGTTAATGTAGACTAATATACTTTTAACTGGTTAATTATATAATCGATTTCCTTCCTGGACGCTTTTAGATTTATTCATTCACGAATACCAGCAAAACGAAGCAGGAACTCCTCGACCGTGTATTCCAGAATTAATGTTCCGTCGCATTTATATATCTCATATTTAATTAGTCTGACGTATTGTTGCTTTCAAACTGATTAGAGGAGTTTCTGTAAGTTTTCCATTAGATAGATATTCTAATATAAAATAATGATAATTATATTTCTTTCGATTGAATTCTATCTTCGCCGAATTTACTGAAGCATAATCTTGATCAGAACCAGAGCCACCAGATGAGGAGAGGGAGCACATACCCACTCCCTGCCAGTACCTGATACATGCACGACAGACACGAAACTGTTACCTATCTGCTACTTATCTGCTACCTATCTGTTACCTAATAAAAATAAAAAACTCTAATACAAATCTGCTAAAAATCTGATACAATTCTGTTAAAAATCTGCTACCAATCGGCTCCCAATCTGCTACCAAACTGCTATCAATCCGCTATGACTGTACCACCAAACTGCTACGACTGTGTCACCAATCTGCTACCAAACTGCAACAAATATGTTACGAGTCTGATTCAAATCTGTTACAAATTTGCTAAAAATCTGATACAAATCTGTTAGAAATCTGATGCCAATCTCCTGCCAATCTGCTACCAATCTACTACCAAACTGCTACAAATCTGCCGCCAATCTGATACCAATCTGCTACCAATAATAGAGAAATCTATCCATCGTTTTAATCGTAGTTGGTGTGAAACTACGAAAATCGCTTTGTCGAACTTCGTGAATCCCCCACAACCCCGTGAACCCTTCGTCGCAGAACAAATTCTGCGAAGCTCACCGATTTTCCGCGCGACCGCCCCGATCGTGAATGATTCAGAAAGTTTCTACGTGCGAGGAGGAAACTACGAAACTTTCCAATCGTATCGTGAAAAATGAAAAAAAAAAAGAGAAAAACGTAAACGTACGAATCAGCACCGTCGCGCGACCAGTGAAATTGCTCGAATTACGGCGACCGACCGGTGCAATTTCCGTGCACGAGAACGTTCCTGTTCGCCGGCAATTATATTCATGGATAAATAAAATAACGCAGGAAAACTATAATTTGTCGACTGTCGCGTTCGCGGGGACAATGTTCGCGCTAACGCACGCGTGCCGCTGCGGCGATGCCCACCCTTCGCAACAGGGGTGGCACCCAACCTTCCGACGATTTCCTTTCGTCGCGGTTGCACGCGCCGAAATTAAATGTTTCGTGCGCAGACATTGCGCGCATTACACGCGTTTTACTTCTCACTGTCTCTCTCTTTCTCTCTCTTTCTCTCTCTCTCTCTCTCTCTTTCGCTAGTTCTCTTTGTTGCAGCGTATGAATAATAAAGGAGACGGTAATACGGGGCCACGACGCCCTCGAGTTTCGCTTTTAACCGAACCAACACAGCGCGGCGCAGCGTGTCTCTCGTCGCGACTACCGCACCGCTCTAATCGAAATCATTGCCCCATCTGCACCCTTCAATAATTCATGCTCTGTTTGCCGTGTTAATTCGCGCTATGAGTCGCCGATGAATTTCACCAATATTATCCCCGGGATAAGCTCGCCGTTCGCCAGAGAATCTCTGCAGTTTAATCACGGAAACATTTAACCTATTCGCCGGGTATAAGCGTACTCGTCAAAAAAGCTAATTACTAGCATCGAGTTACCTGTCCGCTACTGTCCAGCGATTAAATTAATATTTACAGACCCGTTATTTCGTTTCCCGAGAGCTGCAGTGAAGACGCGATCCAAGTCCGATCATCGGTTCGGAGCTGGGACATAGATCGTGAGGGGATAGTATACTATGTTTGTGTTACCGCGTCGACGTAGAAAAGGACAGCGCAGCCGAAGACGCAACAACAAATAGCGTATCAGCAATAATGACATTTCTTTATTCTTTACTTGTTTTTAATGAAATTTAACCAATACGTTTGCGACACTTTTCTTATTTAAATGACACCAAATAAGATATAATTTGGCCCATATTTACTGTATATACATGCGAAGCATAATTTATCACTTCAGAAGTCTGTTGGGAATGCTTTCGTAGCAAGAAATGAAAAATAAAAACGTTTGCACTAATATTGTGCTGCCATACGTTCCTGGGCAGACCTAACTGTCCCAGCATGCCTCGAACGCTCAGTCTTCTGTTTACATTGCTTGGGACTTAGATCGTACACTTGACTCGATTTTAAGGGGGGCTTCGCGTGTAACAAGTTTCAAAAATGGAAAATATTTTTTCTTTACCTAAACCGTTTAACATCTTGACAAACGTGTCCTCAAAGAATTAGATTAGAATCTTGAGAATTAACAGAGCTACAGCTCGTTGGAGGTTTTCAGACGACTTATTTTAATAAGAAAAATCTGACAAATATCTTAACAAAAGGTTGTACAAGAAGAAAATTGAAAATAAAAAAGTTGGCATCGCATTGGTATTTTAAACAATACAATAAGCTTTTAATTTTTGTCGACCGTCGCGATCGCTGTTTCTCTTTCTTTTTCACTCGCTATCCTCTTCTATGTCCCAAACTTACTACATACCGTCAATTAAACCACAGTTGGAATTATATTGTCTTTCCTGTCATTTTAATCAGAAAAATTCTACAAATAATCTAGCGAAAGTCTCATAAAAAAATAATGAAAAATCAAAAAGCGGAGACTAGATCCGTTTAGACTCAGTATTTTAAAGGCATCGTTCAATTCCAGGTGATGAATTTCAATGAAAATTAACTTTATAAAGAAAAATACGTTATGGTTAGTATAAAACAAAAATATCATTTTTAATCTTTTCCGTCTAATTTACCATACCCGTATATTATAAATACATGCAGAATTATTTAAGAGAAGATTTTGCCCTTTACTGTTTGTCTAACTTGTTGTAAATTCATTATTAAAAATTACATCTTTAATTTGAAAAATGTGAATTCATACATTGGAGGTAATTTTCCGTCCAATGGAGGCATTTTCGAGAAAAACGTCTGAGTCAAAACTATTATATTTTTTTGCGTACAATCTGAATATGCAGTAAAAAATACCAGGTCTCATTAAAAAAATACGACTTGCGGTCTGAAAATCCTATTTCCGGTTAGTCCTGGACATTGCAACTACCACCATTCGATAGAGCGTACTCGAATTAGTTACTATTTCTTTAGTTTTCAATAAAAATCACTCTCCACAATTTTAATAGGGGTGGACGGGTGGTCTAGGACACCCTGTATACTCCCCCACTACCAGTGTACCGGTTCCCCCCACTACCAACTACTTTATATTGCATTAACTATGGCTAAAATATACACTGTTAATCTCCTC
>CM052216.1:8895330-8916930 GCA_028454225.1 Lasioglossum leucozonium | reverse complement strand
TTAAATGACCTTGAGATATGTTCGCAAGGTCACCATCCTCAACAACATTTCCCTTTAAACTATCTGTAGGTCGACTTTAGTTTGCGAGATACGTGTTGTATGACTAACTTTGTATTTATCTTAAGTTTACTCATGTATCATAAACAAGGACTAAAAATGCTCCCGACAGTGACCCTCGACCGGTCACTACCCTGAGTCACAGAATGACCCATCGTTGTAATCAGTTACTTCTCCCTTTTTGGGACCTCTATTTAAGTTCATGTAATAGACTCACTCTGGGCATTTTTCGTACAACCTCTGCACAGTCCAGTACTCTGTCACTCTGCTTCATTTTTCAACGAATCTGTAATTTGACACACGCTTCTCGCACTTCGTATCCGGGAATTATAAGTTGAGGAGTTTTATTAATAAACTTGGAATATCTCATCCGGAATACAACATATGCTAAAAAATGTGCTACCACCTCTTCCATTGCAATGACCTTGAGATATGTTGTGAAGCTCACCATTAGTTTGCGAGAAACTCGCAAAAATGTGCTACCTCCCCTTCGATCGAAATGGCCTTGAGATATGTTATCAAGGTCACTATGTTGTAAACAATATTTCTTTTCAAAGTATTTTGCGAATATCCTGTAAATTGAAGCCGACCGCCATAAACATTAATGGGAAATGTTGTTCAGAGTGGTGACCTTGACACCATATTTCAGGGTCATTGAAATTTGAAGAGAGGACTGTAATCGATAAGTTTGTCATCGTTTCAACGACGAAGATGAGCATTGAAACAAATGTAGCGAACGTTAATGATTAATGGATCGATTAAAAATAATTGAGACGTAGTCTGTAAATATACAGTTAGATTGATGTGATTAAAAAAATATAAATACATATTAAATATAAAAATATATTTCACATTTATAAATTCTTACAGCACAAACATAGTGCACGTTAATGGTGATGTAACGACGAATTTCATTGACGTAGTAATAATTTTAATACAGACCCTAGATAACAATCGAAAGTTTCTATTCCGAGCAGTGGAAACGATTGAGAGAAAATATTCGTGTACAACATAACCAGCGTAAATATTACGTTGTTTGCGTTAACAAATCGATGTATGTACAACATAGAGACCAAGGATGACCTTTTCGATCAATTGTCTGTAACTTCCATGAATTATTTTACAATGACCGTAATGCAACGAGATTAAATGTTAAAGTCAGTTTTAAACTCTTATCTGGCGGGTATACAATCTCGTGTCTTATAAAGTAATAATCGAGTCCGTTTATGTTTCATCGTTCACTCCGATTTTCTTTATTTCTGTTCGAATCGCGCATGTATTTTTCATTCCGCCTGTAATAAATATGAAATGTTCGTATAATTTCCAGCTAATGGAACCGTTCTGTTCTTCGTTGAAACGGTATAACCCTGTTTTTCAGCGAAGTATAGCTGCAATTTATTGACAAATTGATCTTCGTCAAGACCAACCACTGTTCGCATTCATTTCTTCTTTGCACGGTCGCGCTTGCACATTTTCTTCTGCAGTGACTAAAGCTTTCAAGCACATACCTATAATGTCATAATTATTGTACTACGCATCTTCGCGCAAATTCTCACTTGTTGATACCAGATCAGGGGAATTGACTCGAATTGATCTGGTACCAATCTGCTGCGAATCTGCTGCGAAACTGTTACCAATCTGATGCCAATCTGCTGCCAATCAGTCACGTGACATTTAAGGTCACATGGTCGAATGTAAACTTTTATTTTATACCTGAAAACTCAAAACTTACAAATTAGTGTTTCAAGCATAAACAGAGGTGTCGACTACACTAACAAATATCTATTTTGCGTTAGAGTAATCGCATATACAATATTATTGAATAAAAATTGATATACATTGGAGAATAACTGATGTGCGAGTAACGGAAGTGTAAAAAATTATCATCTTTTTAAATATCGATGGGAGTCGCTGTACACATGCCCGCTGAAATGCGACAAGTTAGGCGATGTGTCGAGAAAAGTATGAAGGCTTTCGCGAAAGATTTCGGCATTCACGAGACCCAATGTAGTCCTCCGAATAACGCCACGATAACGTATTCAAGGTGAGGATCGGCCAGGTAATCGGGTATTCATTTCACGCTGATGATCGGGACACTGCGAGCGAGAAAGCAGCGAATCAGATCGATTCGAGCGGGGATATTCGTTGTTGGATCGGATCTCGCGGTATCGAGTGGGCGTACCGTTCGAGGGTGGGCCAGTTGAGATCTTAGCTTTGCCGTTTAACGAGGATCGGCCCTCCTGTAAATGAGACTCGATGACCCAGCGAAAACCAGCGAGGAACGAGTCCGCCTCGGTGCCCGGCGTTCTTGCTTATATGTATGTATGGATGTAGAGGTGTAGGTATCGTATCGTAAGAAAGCCCTGCTGCCACGGGCTGCAACGGATGAAAGTGCAGCCGCAGCACTCGTCGCTCGTGTTTCTTTCGACGGGGTGTCGTCGTCGTCGATGACTTTCTTTCCGTTGCGCAACCGTCGCGTCGCGTCGAACGACCTCGCTTCGATTCGTTTCTGATCGGGACGCTCGCGTGCGTGGGATATGGTAATTGTTCGGAATCGAATAGAGCAATTACGCTCGCTCAAACCGCAATATCGATGTGCGACGTCTGACACGTCGAATGCCGCAGCGGTCATCGGTCACCACGGTCGGTAACCATTGATCGCGGTCAGTGACCATTATCCACGACCAGTGACCACTGATTGCTGTCTGCGATCGGCGACCATTGTCAATGGTCGGTGACTATTGCCAGTGGCCAGCGATCATTGCTAGTGGTCAGTGACCCTTTCGCGTGGTCAGTGAACATTTCCAGTGGTCCGTGACCATTGTCAGTGGCCAGTGATCGGTGACCACTGGCCGCAATCGATGACCATTATCGGCTGTCAGTGACCATTGTCAGTGATCGGTGACCAATATCCACTGTCCGCGATCGGTGATCATTATCGGCTGTCAGTGACCATTGTCAACGGTCAGTGTCCGGCGTTGTTCGATTGCTTATTTCCGTCTTCCGGATAATTTTCGTGAGCTTCGTACTGTACATACATCTGAAACATTTTCCGGGGGATTGTCCATAGCAAGAGAAGCTACTGTCTCTGCGAAGTTAGCTCGGCGAATTGGATCGCGACTGCGTTGCCGGCGGCGTGTTTAGCGCGTCGATGAGCGGTGGCGAACCGCGAGCGCGTGCACGGCCGGCGCGGCGTTTTTTGCTGGCAGGGGGATGCGCAAAGTGATTGCCAGCGAAATGAACGAAACTCGTGTGCCGGAGAGGTGGTGTGCCATCGGCGATCCACGCCCCGCTGACTGGACTGTTTTTTATTGCCACCGCGCCCGAAAAATCGACCCAGCCCGGAGGACGATTCTCGTTCGTCCTTCGCGAGGGAGACACACACGCGGAAATGGTGACTGGAGAAGGAAGCTACGCGAGGGAAAACCGTGCCGAAGCGGTGGATGGGGTGGAGGACGGGGGGACAAGGGTGACCCGGAGAATGCGGAGTCCAGTCCGCCTGCAGCTGTAAGCAGGGACGAAGTGGGTGGAGACACCACTGGCAACGAGTAAACGCTCGAGTCAGCGCGCACCAGGTCCTTCTCTCCTGAATCTCGTCGTCGCCTACGTCGTCTACGTAGGGCCCCCCTTTTATGTGCCAACGGCGGACCGTGTCCTCGATTTTATACGATTTTTAAAATACCGACGCGGCGCTCGGGCGCTGATTTCGATCGAGCTGCTCTGTCACTGGCAGTCTATCGCTCGACTGAGAGATATCGACCGTCTCGAGAAGTCGAAGTATTCAAAATTGGGACGCCGGTCTTCCGTCAGTTTCCTCGCAAACTACGTTTTCAAGCTACACATTTCATAGTACAGATCCTACACCCTGGCGAAATTAACTTTGGCCTTGAATCTCAAGGTCAAAAGGTCAAACGTGTTTTTCGACCGCATCGTACTCCATTCGTCGCGATGATGGTGAAGTTATTAACATTAACAAATTATAGATAAATTCTTCTCGATCGAAATTTAAGTATATAAAGTAAATGATATCGGCGCAAGGTTCGATCATTTAAAAATTTTTTTTTTTTTTTTGCAAAAAACTATTTTTCCCTATTTGTAATTATTTCGCCAACCATGATAATAGATAAATTCTTCTCGTTCGAAATTTAAAAATGATCGAACCTTGCGCCGATATCATTAACAAATTAGCCGATTTTATTTATATTGTATTTTCATTGCTCTATAAAATTTATAAGTCATTTTATAATTTTATATAAGATCTACTCCTATAAATTTTATGATAAAATTTAAATATAATGAAAAATTTTATACAAAAAAGTAACCTCTATAAAATTTGTCATTTTTCTAACTCGCACGGAGCTTATACATGTATTAAAATTGTTTTGTATATGAATTATATCGAGAATATAATATAAATAAAATCAATTTGATAATGAAACAACAACGTTTTCCATCTACGAAGGTGATCAATTCGAAATTCCTGCAGTCCTGGCAGTTGTCCATGGGATATCAGAAAGAGGAGGATCCCTGGCGATCTTCGATTCGGTTCTTCGACTTCCTCTCCCTGTCGGCATCATAAACTCGTACGAAAAGATTCGGGAAATACCTTGAATATTTCAGAAAGTGGCAGACTACGATGGAGGTATTGAATTTCAATTGTACGATTTCACAAGACTTACCGAAGTTTTATCATTGCGATTGCATCGACAGTTGCAGAACCGTAACTGATATACTGCATCACTTCATATTACAACTGAACAATTATTTTGTTCCTCGCCCTAATGTCATTCTCGTTTGGAAACGTAACATTGCCCGTTATTTGTTTAAGTTAAAACAGTAGCCTTATAACATTCCACTCAAATACACTGTATCAAGTAATCCGCGGCATTCACGTTAGCGGACTTGACGCAGCACACATTATAGATTACAATAAAAATATTACTGTATCATAATTTACCAGAATATACATTTTCTGCACAAATATGAAATAAAGAATACATATTTTTATTCAAATTGTCCAGAATTAATTCCACCAATGTACATATTTAGAGTTTCTATTATTTCGATTACAACACGAGAGCTGTTTTCCTTGATCGCTATAATCATTTCCTGCGAATATACCTCTCGAATTTCAACAACAATGCGCAACGTGAAATTTTTTCAACCGGAAATCCGTCAGTATATCAATGCGATCTGTTTCCTTTTATGAGACACGTCGAAAGATCGAGGTTCCCGTTCTTCATTCAGAAAACAGACGCGCCGTCCCCGTAGCATTTCGGATTCGACTAGCAGCGGCGATCTTGAACCCACGGGTAACCGGGGAGTCCGACTTCAGCAGCCCGAACCGGTCTCCATTCGATTCGGAAGTAACCGCGTCGACCATGCTATTCGCCTAATCAACCTCCTGGCGTTCGAGGACTCACCTTCGCCCATGAAGCCAGATTGCGGAAGCCGTATCATCACGCGGACCGGGACGATAGGGAGTTGAAACGGGAATCGATTCCGATCCGAACGAGATCCGTGTCGTTTGGATCGTGGTGGTTCCAGGAGGTCGGGTATCGTGGCAGACCACCGACTGGAAAAGCCCGACGAGCGGTTCGTGGGGTCGCGAATGGCGAGAGGGGCGCTGACAGAGAGAGAGAGAGAGAGAGAGAGAGAGGAAGAGAGAGAAAGAGTTTCGTCGGTGGTAGCCGAGATATCAGTATCAACGCGGTGTAATCAGCGAGCCACGCCCATCGCCGCTATACTCGCTCCGTTCCGCCCACTACGGCAATTACACCCTCGAGTCACCCACTGGAGGGGAACATTAAACTCCGTTTCCCTCCCCACCCCTCCCCTCCCCCCTTTGCGTCACAGAGTTTCATTCGCTCGCTCTCTCCTCCTCTACGCGAGACGCACGGAGGACCAGGCCGTGAAACGATCCTCCCGGCAAACGTTCGCCTTTTTCATCCTTCCCCTCCACCCCTACACCCCCCTCCTCGACCCTTTTTGCCAACTGCCGCGACGAAAGAGAGGAAAAGGGTGGGCGCGCCCGATCCGACGACGCTCTTGGAGGAGGCGCGGTAATCAGAACGATTAACCAGAACTCTCTCTCTCTCTCTCTCTCTCTCTTTCTCTCTCTCGCTGCTCCGTCGCGTCTCGTCGCGCGGCGTATTGGTTAGCTACAGGACGTATCAATTGGGGCGCAAACATTTTACTTTTCGTTTATTACTACTTGCAACGGATCCCGCTAATATTCGGACAGTCTTAAAAAGACGATAACTTTTTTAATATTGGACCATACGACCTGAATTTTTTTTTTTGAGAGAGAGAGAAGTTGGAACAATTGGTTTGTTACGTAACTTGAAAAGAATTTTTGAGAAAAATTGCAGTTGGTCGGAATTGCGGAGAAAATACTAAAAATTGTATTTTGTAACTTTTTTATTAAACATATACTGAAAATTTCATCGAAATCGATCAATGTTGCAACGAGCTCCGAACGTTTAAAGATGGTAAAAATTGCAGTTTTTCACGATTTTCGGCCTCTAACTGCAATAAATCTCAGGATTATTACATATTTCTGTCATATTTTTTCCCGCATCAACCGATTTCGATGAAACTTTCACAATATATAAAATTGACACAGATCTACAAAACGTATTTTTCAAATTTTCACTGTAGACCCAATTAAAATATTATTTGTATTGTATTGTAAGTATTATTGTATTTTCTCTACAATTCCTTTCAATTGAAATTTTTTCAAAAATTTCTTTTGACATCGCGTAGTAAACTATTTGCTCCAACTTCTCGAGGAAGTTCAAATCGTATGGTCGAATGTAAAAAAGTTATCGTTGTTTAAAGAGCGTCCGAGTACTAATGGAAGTCACTGTACGTTTCACACTGTTGTGCAGACATAAAGGTCGTAAGATGTGTTCGATATTAGAGAATCAAATATATGTCAAACGAAAACATACATGGCTGCAAACGACCGGTTGAGCCACAGAATAGTGGCAACACCTGTCCAAAACGTAACACGTGCAGATGGCAGCCAGTGGGGCACGGTAGTTAAAAAGTTAACGATATGAAAAGTGTGTACAGAAATTATTGTACAGCAATTAGTGGTTGTTTTCTCAAGGTCGTCCGATATATCTCAAGGTCATCGAGATATGTTTCTTTAAATTATGTACTTTCATTAGAATGATATAATACTTTCTACGTATTTATGTTTGTAACTCAGGATGTTACAAGCTGCAATTATACCCAACTATTAATACATTGACCTCGCAGCTGTGGTGGATATAGTACACGCGAGACGTAATTAGAACGCGGATGTTTACGTATCCACTTCATGGAAAGAGCACGAAGGGATTGTACATATGTATACATATTTCGTATGGGTCATTTATTACCTAAAAATATTTCCATGATTTTAACGTTATTGCAATTACGTGTGACTTTGTGTTTGATTTTTTAGACTAACGATGAATCACTTGCGTTATTAGAAATGTAAAAAATTTTTCATAAACTGACTAGTACTATCACAATAACGATACTTCGTTATTATTTTTTATGAAAATTATCGAGTTCCGATTCACTCTTTATCCTCGTTATGCGTAGAGTGCAATTGAAAAACATATTTGACCTTGATGTTATTCAAGGTCAAGGACAATTTTCCGCCAATTTTTTTTTACAGAACGCCCAGGATAAATTTTTATGTGTATCAAAATTATACGGCATTTACGCGATATTATAAAATATTAGTTATAACTCGTTTTCATAATACTAGAAAACCTGTGCATAAATAATAAATATAATTGACTGCGTACCGATATATCTTCGTTTAAGTGAACTTTCCAATTGTAGAATATACGTTGCCTCAACGATTTGAAAGCTGAAAATTTCAAAATTTGCCTACCTCGACGAATACGTGCGTGGCCGTGCGTCGCAATGCGTGAACAGCCGCGTGCAGCCGCGACAACAAAATGCGAAATCATTCAGAACGAAACCAGCGGTGCGTGCAGTTTTCTGTCACAGAAAAACCGCTGATTTTGCGTAGGAATCCACTGTCTCCGGCTCGGATAACGGACGAACGATGTCTGGGTTTCCTGAAGAGCATGTTCACGTCCCCGTTATTTTGCCACCGAACAACTAATTCGAAATATACTCGAATAATTATTAATTACAATCAGACGTTTACAATAATTCGGAGCTTCAATATTTTTTAAATGCACGGTGGCTTTCACGAAGAGAAGATTACGTTCAATAATCAATCAGAATTAAAGTTTATTGTAATATTTATTATTTTTACGCAGTGTATACAAGATGGCTCTACCTAAGTATCTCCTTTACTTTTGATGACGTGACAAATATTTTTAATGTAATGTAAATAGTGTTACAAGCTGAATGTTTTGCAGATGTTATTTTTTTTTTTGCTCGAGGTCATTTTTCCGGAATTCTCGAGGTCATCGATTTCGTTTTTGTTACCAGAGGTCATATCAAGGTCGTGCTATTAATATCTTCGAATGCATCTTAATGTGAACTAGAATGTGGAAGGAAAAAATACACATTTAAGAAAATATTGATGGCCTTGATGTCCGTGAAAACTCCTTGAGAAAAAAATAACAATTTTCAGAACATTTACCTTGCAATATCATTTACATCACATTGAAAAGAATTTTAAAATACTTTTATATCGCTTTCAACCTATTAAACATATTAAGAAAGAAAATAAATTTCTATTTAATTTCTGTAATGTCCAGCATGAGTTGGTAAATGTTGAAAATTTTTTTATAAATTAATAACGGAGTTCGAAATGAGCACATCTTTCAAAACTTTCGTGCCTACAAATATTATTATACCATACATATGCAACAAATTCAAAATCGAGATTCTGCGCCCCCGGTTTGGTTGACCTTGACTCCCAAGGTCAAAAGGTCAACAATGTTTTTTCACTGCATCGTACTCTATTCATCGCAAGGATACAAAGTGCAACAGGAACCACCGATCAAAACTCGATCCTGCTCTTAAAAAACCATGGTGAAATTATTAACATTGTCAAACTGATTTTATTTATTATTACATTTTCATTCCTCGGTCAGATGGAGTTTATATGTATTGCTATTACCGAAGCCCTTGGAAATAACAATAAGAATTTCATTAAAATTATTTTAAATTATAGAAATTTCACTAAATTAATTTTAATATATTGAAAATTTGATATAAAAAGAAAGAATCATCAGTTTGACAATGAACAAACTTTATTGTAATCTTTTAAGAGAACGGTTGAATGTTTGACCCGTGGTAAAAGATTGTTTGACCATGAAATGAATTTTGCAACAGGGTGTGAGTTCTTAACATCCTGTACACACCGAACGAAGGTAAGTACAACGATAATAAAAAAGACCTGTAGACGGTATTAATCGTGAAAAACAAAGAGCCAAGTCAAGGGCCACAAGTAGAAGGTGACAGACGTTCGGTACAGTAGCAGAGGACACGGCCTGCTGGAAATTCGTCGCGGTCTCTCGAGCTGCGATTTGTCTGCCCAATTTCACGGCCCTTTCGGGGAAAATGGGGAAATCTCGACTACAGTGCCGAGTGTGGGAAATAGACCGCGTTAATTCACCGTTTCGATCTCCTTCCCCCCTCCGGCGCGGGGGTGTGAGAACGCGTTTGCTTTCTACGCAATTGCTCCTTATTTCGATACAGGATTCTCTGCCGTCATGAATACCAAAGAATACAGTGGTCGAAATTTCCATCGTTGCATACTTGTCTCTTAACATGCCACCCCGTGGCATGTTTAAAAAATCGATATAACCTAAACATATAATCCTATTTTATTCAAATAAAAGTAAATCAAGTAAGTAAGTATATTCTTATACTTACACAGTACTCGCATCGTTAAAGGTAAAGGTATTTTTGCATTTATTATCTTATAATTTTACTAAAATTATCCCTGATTTAAATTAAATTAAAAGCACATTGACGGAAACAAACATACTTCCTGCTTTTATTGAATTTTTACAATTCTCCTTCCTAGGAAACATTAAAAAATCATCAATCCTATAAAAATATCGAAATGAAAAAGGGGGTTCAAAATTATATTTTGCAGGGGGATGAAAATTGGTGGTTCCACCACTGCTTTTGTAGC
Organism: Lasioglossum leucozonium; assembly: GCA_028454225.1. Taxonomy (NCBI): domain Eukaryota; kingdom Metazoa; phylum Arthropoda; class Insecta; order Hymenoptera; family Halictidae; genus Lasioglossum; species Lasioglossum leucozonium. Next base: position 8,906,747 of record CM052216.1, on the reverse strand, counting down.
AGTCGCCATATTGACCTTTCAACTTTTCTTTCGAAACATTATAAATACTAAATGTTTACTTGTAGTCTCGATCGTATGATGATTAATACAAAATTGATACTGCTCTCGGCGCAAGGTTCGATCAATATTTAATGTTTAAAGCAAATTTGCTATTTACATTTTCGACGTTTCGATCCTAATTTGGATCATTTTCACGAAAGATGAAAAAACCGCGTATGCTTTATAAAAATTAAAAGATGGAAAAGAATATCGCGACAACGTGTTGTTGGTTTGTTGTCACACACGATATAAATACTTTCAGAAATACTAATCGAGTTGATTTCATTTTTTAATTTTTCCGGTGAGATGGTTTATCGGTGCTTAATAGACTTATACAATAAATAAAACGTAACAATTTCAAGGTTAAACATCGAAAAAATCAGTTTGTATTTTTTTTATGAGTCCACGAACTTAAAAATATGAAAAAATTCATAAACGATACTTATAACACAATATATCGGTATTGTAAATATCTACAGATTGTCACTCTAGAAATTCCATGTGAAATCTGCATCTTTAAGACATCATGTTTCAAATGTTCAAACGGCGTCTGTAAAACGACGTCTTTAAGACGTCTCGAAACAGACGTCTATAAAACGTCTTATTTCAGACATTCAAACGACGTGTCTAGAAAGCCGCTTTTAAGACGTCTTATTCAGGACGTAAGACGTTCAGACCTAAAATGGACGTGGAAGGACGTCTCGAAGATGTCGCGTGCAATCTGGGTTAGCGACCAGGGCGTCGAAAGATACGACAGTTTCCCACGGAGTTTGACTGAGGCCATTGTCACGTGTACCGTGGCCCCAGGGAGCCCAGGTTTGCAGGAGAGTGGTTCGATAAAGCGCATCGGTATAATTTCGGGGCGAGTTTCCACAGGAGACGGGACGAGACAAGACGGGACAAGCCGAAAAACATCCGCAATTCGTCGCTATCGATGTATGTATTCGGTTCCGTGCCGGTGCTGGCCGTTCCAGAACGGATATCCGCGGCGAGGGATTATTAGTTTTCCGCAGCCGGAATGGCCCCGGCACGGCGCGGCGTTTTCATCGAGCGGACAAATAACAGCGGCAACAGTATTACGTCTGGGCCGTACGTTACGCTCTGGGGGAGCCGCTTCTCTGTCCTCCGGTGGGCGTGGCTGAAATCGGGAGATGATTTATCCCTTGCGAAGCGGTAACTGCCGAGATCCTCGGCTAAACGACCGCGGTCCTTCGTGTATTAACCGTAATGCACTCTCCCGTTCCCATTGTGCGCACTGTATACGTATAACTATACCTACACCCTGAAACCCCCCCAACCCCCGTGTCATACCCCGTGCAACCCCCCACCCCATCTGCTACTCCTTATTTCTACACGTTCGACTATCCTCCATCTTCTTCTTCTTCTTCTTCTTCTTCGCATCGCTTCTCGACTTTCACCAAACCTCTTTGTATTGCCCTAATCTTTAGGGTACCTTTCACTGAGAATGTTCGACCATAAATGAAATTGGTCTTTGTTGAGTTAAAGTGTGACGTCAGACTTGTGCGATAATCATTTCTAAATAAATTCTAGAAAAATAATACATTGTAGAACTGATTATTTGAAAGAATTTAATTGTTTATCTTTTAAATTAATTGTTTAAATGTTTGCGTCGCTGTTCATGGTCATAATTTCGAGCATTTAATTTCATTCAAGTGAAACGATTGCAGAATTTCAGGTTATGATGAAAACAGATGTTCAAGGTTATTCGAAGGTCATTGCTGCGGCACATCATCGAACTCGTCTGGACATCAGCTACAACACTTTTAAGATGAAAAATGATTATGATTATGATTAAAAATCATCGGCGACCTTCAAAAGACCTTGGAAACAGTTTAGAACATCACGAAGAACATCATCAAGCCTAACGGAGCTATTTAGATGTTCTGTTTCTCGCGAATCACCCGGTATTGTATACAGCCTAAATTATCGATTGAAATTGAAATGACTGTGACGCAACAATTAGGGTACGATCATGAAATTACAGACAGCAACTCCCTCTGTTCTTGCTAAACCGCGTTCGACGTTTCCGTGCACTTTGTACCGGTGAACCCCGTTCCATCGTGTGTTCCGTAATTCCTTTCCCCTGTCGTAACTCCCCAACTTCAAGTCACTGCACGACTCCGTTCAATCCACTTCCTTCTTTAATGCGCGTGAGATGCATGAACATATTGACATTCGTGTAGTCGTAAATTTTGATCGATTAGTCGGCCCATAAGTTGTACCTCGAATTACGTAGCTGCTGCATATCGATTATGTTTAAAGCACACGGTCTGATGAAATATTTCTCTAACTTCGCATTATGTATTAACTATCTTCTCCTTTTTTTTTTTAGTCAGCTTGTTTATTTACAACAGTCACATCAACATCGAGGTCATCGGAGGTCACTGTTAATCGAGGCTATTTCAACTGTATTGTAATTTCCAGAATATTAAAAATTTTCATCGATGACACGAACTTTTCGAGTCATAAATTTTTCAGTAAAATTTACGTAACGCGAGACAAATGAAATTGATATAACAAAAACAAATAAATAAGATATTTGTTTATACAGAACAGAATTGAAATTTTAAGAAGTGGGGGAGGTAATCCCGAGTATAAAATTTCAATATTTATTAGTTTTCACAAATTGCGGTGTATTGGTCCGATCAGTTTTTCTCGATCGAGCGAATAATTTTAACAATTATTAATATGTCGATTATACTCATTATAATGTACTCGGTGAACTGGAAAACATGCTTTTCAACAGTTTTACATTACTATCAGAAAAACTGATAAAGACCATGAAATTTATATTCGCGGTTCTCTCCCCCCTCCTCGCCCTTTCTCAAAATTTGATAAATTTATATGGGTCATGTACAGGGTGGGTCACCAAACGTTTGCAGCTCGAATATTTTTATTGTTTTTAAAGATACGTCCAACGTCTTAAGGACAAAGTTGAATGGGGCTCGCACGATGCCATAGAAATATTTGTTTTTACGTTATTCATTTTTAGAGATCTCAAAGTCGCCTCTATTTTTTAAACGTAACCCTTTTTAAATACTCTGACTGTGACCTTGAATAACCTTGAGTAATTATAGTCACTGAATTCCTAACGAAAGAGGCTATATCATCGTAGGTGCTTAAAAAAGGGTGATACCATTTTTAAACAATGAAGATGACCTTCGGATTTCTAAAAAAGACATATCAAAAATAAATACTTTTATGGTATCGTGTGGGTCCCACTGGTGGTACCCACGTGTGGGTACCTTCGAACACAACAAAGATATTTCAGGTGCAAACGTTAGGCGACGCACCCTGTATACAACTCAAATAAATAAATAATTTCCGTCGAAAATAGCAGAAGCTGATAAAATATAACAGTCGATGTAAAAAATTCAATAATATCGCTGAAGTCGTTACAGAAGAGTGGCGTAGACTACTTATTTTTACAGATAATGGACTAATGAAAATACGATGAGCAGAGCTCAGTTGCAAAACCGAGAATTTATTTTCGGCGAATTGTAATTAGGTCACAGTAAGGTCTAACTGTGAATACCTCGTTCCCCGAAAATCGTATTTAATCTTCCCTGCGATGCGTCGTAGCAACTCTTTAAATTGTTTAATCCATCTCCCATCATAAAATATTCAAAATTATTCCGCGCTACAGAAGACCTTCCCCAGTAAATTTGGATCAACCAGATATCACTTCACAGCAGCGTGTTTGGTCCTCCACTCGGAAATCAGCGCGCCCATTCATCCCTGGTTATTCCCAATCACTCCCGTGATCGATTCCCGACTTGTTTTGACAATTCCGTCGGGTCGAATTCTTCAAACGGGGGGTGGCGCACGCAGCGGCAACGCTTTTGTGCTCGGCCGCGTCCCCCAAACGAGATCGGTGTCTCCCATGGGATCGCGTTCACCGCGAGAATTGCAGGCTGCGCAGCCTGCTGCCGGGCGTATTTTCGCAGGCCGGAGCGGAGCGGCGCGTGCTGGCCCTGGCCAGCCCGTCTTTCAAGGGGACCCACAGAGAAACCGGGGCCCCGTGCCCCCTTGGACGTGCTCCCTCGAACGCCTCGTAGGCGTGACTCCATATGCCACTTTTGGCCAAGCGACGTAACCGCCTCGTAGATATGCATTGGCGCATTCTGCCGACAGCTAATTTGCCCGAGACTAACCGACCCGGCCGAGCCAACCGAACCGACACGTCGTAGTTGGAAACGCGGCCTAAATTCATTTTTTTTTATGTTCACTATTACAAACAGTACAGTGTTCCTTTTGGACAGAAGCCCTAACCGTTATAACCAAATTGGAAGAAAGTTTTGGCATAACAACTACATACAGGGTGAATTCGATAAAGCAGGACACCTAAATATCTCCGTTACTTTTCGTTGTACAAAAAAACTTCGTAGGACAAAGTTGTACTGTTTGAAGGGCCACGTATAACGGTGTAAGGGAAAAAAAAATTTCATGGTCATTTTTATGAGATTTCAAGGTTATCGATGTTTTTTTTAAATGGAATGATATATTTTCGTTAACGTAATGTTGTAGCTGACAAAGTAACGAATTCATGCATGTAACACAATATGACCTTCAAATGACCTTCAACCCAGAAAAATGGTATAAATAAAATTCAACGTGTAAGATTCATTTGATGTAAGTCTATTACGCCAAATGTTCAAAAAATACATCCCTTGAGCTGCTATACATTCAAATGAATCGCAATACACAACATAATAACAGATTCGGTGTTGACAGGAGGACAATTATGATATACCTTCACCTATACGTTCGTACAGAATCGTGTTTATCCACTACTAATTACTCAGAAGACCTTCTTGCTATCAGATTTCCACAGTTTTTAAGATTTTTCGATCAGTTTATCGACGAACGTTTCACAATGCGTTACTCGAAGGAAGATAAGATTGATATGATTTTTATTTATGGAGAAAGTCGACAGTGTTTAAGAGAAGCCGTGCAGTTGTACAAGGACCGATTTCAAGGAAAATACACCCTTGAACATTCGTGAAAATATGCGATATCAACATGACGGATGTCCGGCCCATTCTTCCCGTGTCGTAACACAATTCTTTTTTTTTTGTCAGCTACAACATTACGTTACCGAAAATATATCATTCCATTTAAAAATACATCGATAACCTTGAAATTTCATAAAAATGACCTTGAAATTTTTTTCCCTTACACCGTTATATGTGGCACTTCAAACAGTGTAACTTTGTCCTACGAAAAGTAACGGAGATATTTAGGTGTCCTGCTTTATCGAATTCACCCTGTATATCCGTTTGAATGATTTGGGTTACAAATAATCATTGTGTATAGTTAGGAAAATAATTTTTGGTTCTTACAAGTAACACTACCCAACTGATACTCACTGATTTGAATGAAATTTAACGTACTTATTAAGTAACTTATTAAGAAATGTTTGTGGCTAATTATTTCTTAAAGGATACAGTTTCTGAAAAGAAATTTATATTCATAGACATATATATGAAAAGAAATTATGAAATCTTGTCATTTATAATGGTTATTTATCAGCAAAAATAATGTCTATGAACATAATGATTATCTGTAACCAGAACACATATAAATTAATATTTTAGAAAAACTAGATTTTTCGAATAATTTCTTTGAAATTTAATGGTTACTGTCTTCCCTGTGATGAAATATTAACGTTTGATAAATGATATTTTTGGATTAAATTTTAAAAATAATTGTATTATTAGAGTATTATTAGAATAATAGATATTATTTTTTCCTAGCACGGAAAACTACCCCTACAGCGGTGATTTTACCCTAAGAAATTACCCTAAGAATTCGTTATTACGAACAGTACAGTTTTTTTTTGGGGTTACTGAATTTGATTCTGGTATTGTTTTCATCATTCGACGAAAAACTACCCTTATGGATAGCGGATCTTTATTCGAAATAAAAATTTCGGTACCCGAGTTGCAGCAAACTGGAGTGAAGTAGAAATTTATTTTCTTTCTTAATATGTTAAGTATATTGAAAATGATTTAACGGTATTTTTTTACTGTTGTAAATTACGGCTACTCGTTTTTGTCATAAATGCATAAACTCCGCTGTCTACTTGTGGGGCTACCCTTACAGCGGTGATTTTATCCTAAGAAATTGAACTTTTGGGGTTTCATTCAGAATTTTAGTTCTATGTAAATGTATACAAACATGTCATATACAAATCGAAAACACTAAATATTTATTTTATATATAAGAAGTGTGAACTATTAATGTTGCACGCGTATTTCAAGATCTGGCTGAATGAACGTCGATAGATATTCAAAATTAATTTTGTTTAAAAGCGAGTTTTCACTTCATTTTTTAAATACAAAATCACCATTTCGTTGATTCTGACACGATTTACAACAGTTTGAACAGATTACGTAGACGATAAATGAAGGACTATCGCGATTGATGAACGTCTGTTATTTATACCGTGTGTAAAAAGACGTTCATCATTGTTTCGCAGTGTCAAACGTATAAACAATAATTTGAAAGACAAGCTACTTACCTCGATAATTGTAGCACCTCACAACTCGATGTACATACTTGGTAGATATCTTCCATCTCAGTGTTTTTCCCTCTTTTAAAAATTATTTACATTAATTAATTTCTCATTTTAGATACGCAGTTTTAGATAAACTGCAATAAATCTCAGAATTCTTACATATTTCTGTCGTATTTTTCCCGCATCAACCGATTTCGAGGAAACTGTCACAAATTGACACAGATCTACAAAGTGTATTTTTCAAATTTTCAGTATAGACCCGCATAAAAAAAGTTGTAAAAACGCAACTTTCAGTATTTTCTCTCCAATTCCTTTAGATTGCAATTTTTCAAAAATCTCTTTTCAGATCCTGTAGTAAACTAATTGCTCTAACTTCTCGAGAAAGCCCAAATGCTATGGTTGAATGTGAAAAAAGTTATCGTTTTTTTAAGAGCGTCCGAACATTAATGGAAGTCACTGTGAACACTAACTTCGGCAGAATAAAAACGGCACGGTTCTGACGATGGGAAAGAGGTCTGCCGTTATGCTATTTTTCTCTCTCTCCCTCTTTCTCTCTCGCGACGTTACAACACGCGGAAGAGAGTGCTGGGAAATCGGTGGTGCAATCAGATACGAACGATATTCCATAAGATATTCGCACATTTTATTGCCTTCTTCTCGATATACACAAGTGTGTGCAAACCGTTTGCTCGTTCGGCTTCCGCTCTCCGTCGCGTCGTCGTCGCAGCGTATTACGACTGCCGGGATGCAGCTGTGGTGATCGCACGGCCAATCGATAGGCCATCGCCGTAACATAGTGCTCCTTCCACGAGCGGTGGCTCGTTTAATGTAAATTATCTACAAGTTAGACCTACGCTCGGTACATCGGACATAATCTACGCGGTACGTTGTGAGAATGCTATTTACAACACCGTGATATTATTTATTTACAGTAGCCGCGCTTAGTGCTTGGCTCGTCGCGCGATGCGAGAGCGATCCACGAGAAGAAAAGAGAATCGAACACACCGGGATGATTAGGGTTGCCAACCGTCCAGGATTATTCGCCTGGATTCTCCAGGAATTGAAGTTGCTGTCCAGAATCCAAATTGAAAGTGAAAATGTCACGGAGACGTCCACTGGTTCCTCAATGGAGAACATTGTGAAATTATGTGCACAGGGTTAGTCACCTAAGACAAACCACCTGAATAACTTCTACAATTTTTCAGGTAAGAAGATACAGTGGATCCAAGAAAATATCCGATTTCTAAATAAAGATTAACTAAATACCCGATTCTCGAAAAATTGCCAATATTTAAACGGTAATAATTTCGTAAAAAATGAACGCACGATCATAAAATTTGACTCATTTTAAAGCTGAAAGCCTCTACTTTCAAAATTCATCGTTCATTTTATTCCAAGATCTTTTTTCATGACGTAGCGAGCGAGAAACCGAAGACGCGTTTCTTATTGAAAATGTTACACGTTCAAACGTCTGTGAAGACTTTGAAAAATTTTTCTCGTGACCGAAGCTGACATAGATTTCAAGATTGAAGCTTCCTCTTTACAACGACACCTTAAAAATTGATGTGCGATTTTTTTTAGTCGTTTCGTAACCTTCCTGACCTTAAATTACCTTGAATGACTATATCGTTGTAATTGTCTTACGGAGAGTAACAAACGTACGAGTTCAGAAATATGTGGTTCCATTTAAAAAAACTAGGTTGACCTTAAAATCTCCTAAGCACCACCACCTGAAAAATAATTATGTGCACCATGTAATGGGCCCCTCGAAACCAAACAACTTTTGTCCGAAACATATCTTCTTATCTCAAAAAATGTAGAAGTTATTCAGGTGGTTTGTCTTAGGTGACTCACCCTGTATACGTATACATATACTTCAGTTTTGAGCAATATGTCCAGGAATTGTCTGAGCAAAAGTTGGCAATCCTACCCGGAGATACAGAAAACTCGAGCGCGCGACTTGCTTGCCAAAAGTTTCCGAGGATTATGGACCACTGTTCTCATAGAAGAGGCCGTTCAAAGACAAGATGCAATCACGATAAACGTCTCGAGAGCATCGTGAAATATTCAGCATCTACTCCGTCGGAAAGAAACTTCACGCACGGGACCGTCCAATCCTTGCTTCTCCTCCGCTGATCGCTCTCGCAAAAGCCAAAAGGCGACGTAAAACTCGCTCGCTCTGTGCACAGCACGCAATCATCCTCTAAGTCCATCTTGATAGCCTAGCCTCAAACCACGAGGATCGGACCCGCACTGTGAACCTTCAAAGTTTTCACTTTGCCGTGGATTAGAACGTAATAGCTTTACCATAATCCCCGAGCGAAAAACACAAAGTTTCAGATGGCTGTCCAGCAGCTGCTGCTTAGGGGATTCACTACTCTTCAAGCTACTCCATGTTGCCAGGGAACGTCGGCCAGAGATCAGACGGCAGTGTTCACTACCTCCCGGAGGAGCTCAGGCCACCCCGATGAGAGGGCACGGTGAACGCTCGAAGACCAACGGCGACTCCGATGCCGACGCCGTTGTTGATGGGCGCTTGCACTTGGCCGGACAAGTTGATGGACGAGTTGACCAGGCCAAGAGCATCGCCCAGAACCGACGTGGACGCGGTGGATGCTGGACTCTCGCTGGTCGGCCTGACCCTGGGTGGCCTGGCGCACTTTTCCAGATGATGATGATGAGACCTAACTGCCAGGCGACTGACGTGCACCGGGATTGGCACGACGATCCTGGTGCCGTTCCCGGAATGCTGTCCGGTTGCTCCGTTGTGTCTGCTCGAGGCTCCAGCGGCGGCCATGCTGGTCGCCCCGGTGCCAACACCGCCGCCGCTCAACCCCGCCTTCACTCTTTTCCATTTGGCTCGCCGGTTCTGGAACCAGATCTTCACTTGGACTTCCGAGAGCTTGAGCGCGTGGGCGATGTGAGACCTCTCCGTGAGACTTAGGTACTTCTTCGCGTGGAACTCCCGCTCCAGCTCCAACAGCTGCTCCGACGTGAACGCCGTTCGCCTGCGTCTCGCTTTGTTGCTGCTGCTGGATCCCGTCGCTGAACTGTTCTGCCCGTTCTCCAGCGAGCCGCCGGGACTCACGTTGCTCGACGCGTTGCTGGACATCGCGTCGGCCGCGTCCTGACCGTCGCCCGCCATGTTCAATCCTCCGCCTTCGTCCTCGCTCTCCGCCGACGCTCGACCGTTCTCCGAACCTGCGCAAACCAAGAGGCGATCGATCAACATTTAACATTCGATTATTTGCAAAACCACCAACTTTCAACGACTTTCTTATCCGTCAGCTTCTTGCCGTTGTTGTTGTTGTTGGTGACTGGGTCGAATTAGTTTTTGAAAAGTGAGGGACGACCCAGATAGCACGCGACGTCTTAAATATGTCTTTTGTACGTCCATTTTAGGACTGAACGTGTTGCCCAGATAGCGCGGAGACGTCTCAAAGACGTCTCCTGAACGTCTTTTGTTCGGAAACGGTAATAAGAAGTTAAACAGACGACTTAAAGACGTACCATTTTCGGACTAACGACGTTTGGAAGCTGTTTAAAAGCCGTTGGAGACGTCTGCCGACGATGTTCGGAAGCTGTTTAAAAGCCGTTGGAGGCGTCTGTCAGACGTGTGAATGTCCAACAACAGACGTCTTTGTGCTATCTGGCGAGGAAAGATTTTTTCATGCTAAAAGAAAGTAAAAGTCACGAAGTCTCGGATCAATCGTAAATCTGTCAAATTGCGTGATCCATCACCCAACAATTTTTCTATTACTCCAGTTAAATGAGATTTATATATTAGTAAATAATATATGTATAATGATATATTGTAATATATTAATGTGTAATAAATAATATAATAAAAGAATTATAGTAATAATAAAATAAATAATAAATAAATTAATTAATCTCCGCGGTGTTATCTAAAATGAGTTGGTATAACCATCAAATGAGTTGGCAATGATGGAAGCAATTACATATAACGATGTAGAACTCGAACCGGAATGGTGCAGTTAGTTTCGCTTTAATTGAGGATGACACGAGTCACGTGACGCAGCGTGTTCAGCGTATTTGAAAATTACCGTTTAAACATTCAAGTGATCTATAGTTTCCGCGAGACCTTATGCTCCACAAACCGAGGATCGAAACATTGTAAATACGATTGCTGATCAGCGATTCTCTTTCAAGCGACCATAGTTCTTGATTTTTCGAAAAAAGAACAGTCCCGGTCCACCTGCCACTCATGAATACGTTAAGTGGCGCGCCATTAAGTCATTGAACGGTCGCATTGCGGCCCGACGGAGACCGATTAACATCGGTACAGTTAGAGAACAAGATTTAATATGCTCGATACAGGTGCGCGGTTTCGTCACAAAACGTTATACTAGTACCCGATCGAACTTTTCCCTTGTGCTTCTATAATTTTCTACGTGTGCCAGCCCATGGTACAGTACGACGCGTGCTTTATACCATGTTCAATAAAGTGCATTACCTTACAACTTTAATCAGTCGCCGTCTGTCTTATGGTGAAATATTAAGAGGACTGTGCTACGTGAATTAGTAACGACGGTTTCGAGACTTAAAAGGAGCTAGAACTGATGATGATTCTCCAAGTCTGTACGTTTCGTGTGCTGTCGTTCGAATTAATTTTCATAACGCTGCTTCCCTCCCATAGTGTGACAACCTCGGGGCTATGCAGTCTCGCAAAAAGATTTCTTTTTGTTCCTATCAGGAGATTTGGAATAATAACACTATAGGGTATTATTATCACACTTTAATATAAATACAGGGTGAATTCGATAAAGCAGGACACCTAAATATCTCCGTTACTTTTCGTTGTACAAAAAAACTT